>JAGEMR010000250.1:0-19407 GCA_021030915.1 Astrothelium macrocarpum
CAGAAAACCACTTAAACTTTTGTCGCGTTCTAACTTTTTAACGACTATGTCAATTTATGCTAAAGAAGAGAATATTATTCTTGTTATTAATGCAATTCAATCTGCAAAATTTCAAGGCAAAAATTTAAACCAACGCGCAACTGCGAAACATTACAACATCCCACAGAATTCATTAAACGACAGAATAAATAATTAACAATAACGCGCGTCAACTCAATCATAACGTCATAAATTGGATCAATTTGAAGAACAATCATTAGTCAAATACATATTCGATCAAGATTCAAAAGGGTTCCCATTACGTCTTTTTAATGTGGAAGATATGACCAATCTTTTATTAAAATCGTGCGAAGACAAGCCAATTGGCAGGCACTGAACAAGACGGTTTATCAACGCACAACCAGACCTCAAAACCAAATTCAATCACCCATACGATTATCAAAAAATATTACAAAAAGATCCAAAGATTATTTCGGATTAATTTGAATTATTACGCAATATAATAAATAAATATGGAATATATGAAAAGAATATCTATAATTTCGATGAAACAGATTTCATGATGGATATAATAACCGCGTCAATGATAATAACATATATTAAAAGACGTGACAAAACCAAATCTATATAATCTGACAATCGGAAATGGGCTATAATCATTGAATATATCAATATTAAAAATTGATGCATTCCGCCTTTTATTATTATTCAAGGCGTCTATCATCTCGCGAATTGGATTACAGAATTAGAATTTCCCGGCAATTAGATCATCAAACCTACTCCCAATGAATGGACCGATAATGAAACAGATTTGGATTAGATTCAATATTTTGACAAACATATAAAAGGCTATTCAAAAGATATATATCGATTATTAATTATTAATGGATACGAAAGCCATTTATCAGCCGAATTCAATAAATTTTATGACAAAAATAAAATTATTCCAGTCAATATATCTGCATATTCATTTCATTTATTTCAGTTATTGGATATCGCATTATATTTATCTCTAAAACACGCGTATGATGATGAAATTAATCTATTAATCAAAATTATAATCAATCATATCATTAAATCCGAATTCTTCATCGCGTTTAAATCCGCCCATTTCAAAATTTTTACGGAATCAAATATCAAATCTGGATTCAGGGAAACTAGAATTGTATTTTAGAACCCAGATTCTGTGATTTCCAAATTAGATGTTCATTTAAGAACATCTATATCGTCGGATAATCATCCGTCAACCGCTCACGAATGGAAATCGCAAACCCCTTCCAACCCCCAATAAATAATCAAACAATCCAATTTCATCAAAAAGCGAATTTCTACTCATCAAGGAAACTCTTTAACATCAATTATTGAAACTGTAAATCAGATAGCGAAGAATGCGCAGACAATGGCGCATTCAATTATCTTTTTGACTGAACGAATGCGTATTCTTGAAGACGCAAATATGGCATTTACAAAACGTCGGAAGGCCAAAAAATCACATATACAATTTGAAAAAACACTTAATATAAATGATTCTATAAAACTACTGACTGAGAAGAATTCGAAAAAGCGGTACATATCTGATGAAGACGAAAATAATAATCCATTAAAAAAGACGACAGCGGTTTTACGATGATATGATAATTGCGGCGTAATTAGGCACAATACACGTATTTATAACAAAATTAAAGAAATAGATACTGAATCAGAATCCGATGAAAAATAAATAAATTTTCAAATTATTGTTATGTGTATTAATATTGATGGGGTATCTGATGCGGAAAGTGACCGACTGACTGATATGACCGGCTGAGTGGTAAACCACGTTAATTGAATTAAATCAATTTCCGAATTTTTTTTAAAAAAAAAATTTTGAATAATAAAATTAAAAATATAATTTTGATAATATATTCTTTTTATATAAATATTTCATAAAATTCTTTAATTTTTCAAATAATTATTAATAAAATGATAAAATATATTATTAATTAAAGAATTATCATTAATAATAATATCAAATTTAAAAATAAAATGATATTTTTCAAAAAAAGATTAAAAAATTGTCCATTAATTTTTTTTAAAATATTCAAAGATCGTATGAAATTCTAAAAAAATTCATCGAAATTAATAATAAAAATCTATTTAATGAATATAAATATTTAAAAGAAGATATTGATTGAATGAAATCCAAATATCTAATAAAATATGAATATTTATCAAAATTTTATCAAAATAATTTCATATAATAATTTATTATTTATCAAAAATTTGATTAATTAAAAAAATGAGAATTTGAAATATTATTGATAAAATATTGATTATTTTAGAATTCAATAATTGATAAAAAATATGAAATTCAGATTATTATATAAAAATATGAAATAAATTATATATAATAATCAATCTTATTAATATTTTTTGAATAATTTATTTTTGAAATGTTTTTTTATATAATTTTATTTCCAATTTTTTCAATTTATTTATATTATGATTGATTATTTTTTTATATAAATAGATCATTTATTGATCAGTCATTTTTTTCATATAAAATAATTGAATATTATAATTAATTTCATAAATTCGTAAAAAATATTTATAAAAATTCATATAAATAAAATGATTATATAAATATTTTTGATAATAAAAAATTTTTTGATTATTTTTATATATCAGTTCATTTTTATATAATTCATAAAAAAAAAAATAAAAATTTGAAATTATTTTTCGAAATTTTCAGATAAAAATGATTTCAGATGATTCAATTGAATTAAAAAATGACAATTCCATATTTATTTGATCTCAATCAAATGTATGAGATGAAAGGTGCAGAATTTTCTTTTACGGCTGAAATTTATGAATTTATTCTGAATTATTCACGATCCGTGCATATGCATGAATTTGCATATCAATTCATAAAAAAGCAATTCTTAAGACCTCTGGCTTCAGGCCGAGTATTACAGTCTTTTGGCGTAGTCAATCTAATAGTCAGGGCACCCCAACTGGTAAGCCTAGCCCAGCTGGTCAGATCTTGCACCAGACGCCTGTTGGGTAGAGTATCACTCTTTCATCCTGCAATCCCTCTTCTCTCCAACAAAGCGAGAAATTGAGATATCGTCTGGAGTTCCGGATTTATGAGTACGGCATGGGTCCTGACGGAGTTGTTGTCCCATACGCACAGTATTTTTGCATGATTGCGCAGTAGAATTATTGAATTATTGCCTTTGGCTGAACGTAGATTGGTATGACCCCAGGGCACGCACGTTCCAGGTCGCGCCTCCGAAGTGGCACAATCCCGTCTGTTTGCTTATTTTCGCCGTCAATGGATAATTCACGCGAGAGGCTTTGAAAGTGTAGGCATTTGATTCGGTGGGAACAGTGCCTTCAAGGTTCTTTGATGCTGCAAGTCTTCGCTATCGACTGCGCCCTGCAGCAGTTCGCACTGTGCGTTCTACACATGTGCTGCTTGAAACAACACACCACCTCGATTTGCCTTTGCAGGCTGAATGTTGTAGGACTCTGCCAATCTGGAAAGGATGTAGGCTTGTTTCCCTTTTCTTCAAAATCTCATGCTGGGCTGTGACATGTTTTCGCCTTTCATGACTCCTGCGATCGAATTCTATCTTGCACAACTTTTCCATTTTATGTCCTGAGCGACGAAGCTAGGCGTAGACATGTTTTTGCATCTCCGTTTGGTCCCCTTGAATCTTTCGACCTTTCTCTGGGCTAATCTCGTGGTGGAGTCGCATGGTGCGACGACTGGAGTCGGCGACTACGTAGCATCAGGCATTGGAGCAAAACCGACGCTTCCAATGAACTCAACAACAAGTCCAATAAGTCAATCGAATTTTTTTACTATTGCACGCTCGACATCATCTACCCTGACCGGGCAAAGGCCGAATTCAATTGCTTCAGAAAAATCTGTCACCCTGCCAGGCAGTCTAAATTCTTTAATATCCCCAATACACAGCGAGGAGGGCGGTCAATTAATCACTGGAACTCATTCTAACTTGTCAATTGCCTCTACTTCATCGTGCAGTTGGATGCAAATAATTGGCACAACAGCATCCTGTGGACCTCTAAATCCTTTTGCTTTGCCTAGCACCGGCAGCGGTAAGTCCAATTCCTTTTCATGATGTCGTCTTTTTCGATAACGTGGAGGCTTTGTTCCATGACTGTTTTAGTCTTCAAATAGCATTTAGGAAGAATTGGTCAAATGAAATGCTTTTGCAAGGCACGATAAGATTTTTTCGGTCAGGGAATGCGATGTTCAAGAAACCCTCAACACAGAAATGGGAGGACAACATACAACATAATCGAGTTCTGTTTTACTGATCAAGCTACTAATTGAAATTTAGGATTGTCTTATGCTAGTAGCTGTTCCGAGCTTGGTACAAGTTGGAGTGCTTCTGCTTCCGTATGGAAAAATGAAAATCTTTCCCAACCTATTAAGACCATATGGTACACGACTACATATACTACTACTATATACAGTGGGGAATTCTATACGTTGTGTGATGGCCATCCCCGCCCACGGGAGCCTAATCCTTCTTCGACCATTTCCTTATCGTCCTCATCGTATGAGAATTCGGAACTTCTTCCAATGACCGGCTCCTATACTGGTCATTCCCCGATTTGTAGCGTCGACTCAAAAGATTGCACTTCATATCAAAGCGCTCAACCAACATCCTCTTACTACACCACATCTCCAGTCTTCAATAAGTTTTGCAACCCTAACTTTTGTAGTGGATGTACAATATCGGCTGGCACCGTTGAGATGTATTATGCACCGGTCACTCAAAACGTCTCTCGTAATATGTGTGCAAGCTCTCCAGTCGCAGGCCCCTTACTGTCTACACGTACAGATCTCCCAAGTGGTGAGTGAGGTCCATAAGCTTGCGTCCAAATTCTCCGCTAAGTCTTGAGGCTCACTAGATCCTCATAATTTAAATGGCTCTGATCCTAGCACGGTATCTGATGGATACACCTTTTACTTAAATAGCGTTTATATTTCCATGCAAGAGGTGTATGCCCGGGACCTCTGCGGAAATGCTGTAGGCTCTTCATATCCGGGACATATTTTAACGCTTGCGTCTAGCGATGTTTCCAGTGCACGATTCGAGACGGGAGCCACTTTTGGGGATGGCGCTGAAATAGAGTATCTTGCGTACTCGTTCAATTATGCCGACCTGAATTTCCCAGTTCCCTGGAGTGCATATTCTGGCCAGTCTTCATGCTTTTGTGTCTATACCTCACCTATTGCATCATTTAATGAGTCCTGTCCATGTAGCACAATAATTGATACCGCTTACAAACCAGCACTCGTCGTACCACCTGAAGTTCGTACCTTGGATCCTGCGTGGGCACATTGTGCTATTCCATTCGGAGGATTCTACGATCCGCCTCATGCGCTCACAGCGCAGGGCTTCGCCGATGTTCCACAGCCAAGCTAGATGCCTATTGATTCTATTAGCAGTTCAATGCTCGCATCCCTCCCAACGGCGAAACCAGCTGCGACATTAACTGATCCAGGGGCTAAAGCGACTACAACTCCGGATTTCGAACGTAATACCTCACCCACTGGAGATTTTCAAGCATCTGGATCTTATAGTGCATCGCATAACGACGCACCTACTACAAGATCTAATAACAACCCCCTTTCTACGTATAGAGGTGGGAACGCGCCTCATACTAGCGCGAGCTACAGTAAACCAACGTCCGTCAAACCCCAAGAAGGTAGTGACACTCAAAAGAATGCGTTGCAGCAGGCGGAAGAAACACAAGGTGATCAATCCGTGGGGGGCATTTGGAGTGTTATTAGTGCTGCCATTGGAAATCCTGCTGATCCTAAGGACCCAGGCGTCATACCTGGAGAGGCCACCAAAACTGGCGATCGTTCAGACAACTCTAATAGTGCCGACATAACCGTTGGTGGACTTCACGTGGCTTCACACGCTCAAGAACTAAGTTTTGCCGTATTCGATGGTATAAGAATCACAGCTGGCGCTTCAGCAACAACGATTGGCAACCAATATATGTCTTTGGGATCTAATGGCTTGCTTGTCTGGGGTCATCATGGGAACGACCTATCAACAATTGCGGTGATCAACACAGGTACCGATCCGAAGGTAACACCTGCACCGCTGAAGTACGGAACTTCAGCTGTCATCACAAACGGCCAGAGTGCGTACGTTCTGGGTCCTGGGATGACTTTGACTGCTGGTGGTATTACCACTATCGCCGGTACGAAGATATCTTTGGCCTCAGATGGAAACTTCGCAGTCATTGGATCCTCAACGCAGATTCTAGGAACCCCTGCGATTGTGGTAACACCAGTGTCTCTCATCGTTGGAAGTCCCACATTCGCCGTTAAAAGTGATGGCAACCATGCCTTCGCTCCAGATTCGACGCCAGCACTGGGTGATATTGCAACCATGTATGGAACGCGCAGTTCCCTTTCCGCAGAGCACAGCCATGTCTTCATTGGTTCCTCGATTGAGACACTAGGCGACGAAAGTTCGCCAACCACGTTCCTCGCCCTCACCATCGGTACCGCAGCTTTCACAGCAGACGCCGTGGGTGCCTATGTTCTCGCTCCCAGTGTAACGCTCACGCCTGGTGAAGCAGTCACATTCCACGGCACGCGCATTTCTCTCGCCGCCAATGACGTTTCTGCACTCATTGGCTCTTCCACTAAGACGCTTCGCCCGTCCCCCACACTGGCAATACTAACGGTAAACGGCCAATCTTTCACGGCGAATAATATGGGGGATTATATCTTTGCACCGGAGACAACCCTGACGCCCGGAGGGAAGTTGACATTTCACGGAAGCGTAATGAGCCTGGCGAGCAATAAGGCGTACATGGTTGTCGGGAGTTCCACTGAGATGTTGGAGTCTTCGACGAGCGAAACAATCGTTGGCGGTGGAATCGCAAGCGAAACGAACAGTGCAATTGGGACGCAGGGTGGGAGTGAAGCAAATAGTGTTGATCTGCCAGCTACCACGGGAATCAGTGCAGGGGCGAATACAGGTAGTTCGGCGGCCTTGAAAATGATGAGAAAGGAGTCTTGGACTATTTTGGCTGTCACGATAGGAATTTTAATCGTAGTAGTAGTTTTGTAATTTATCTCCAGGTCATTCTAAGGTTATAAGAGGGGTTTGCGGATCCTTACGTTAAGCCACGTGTAATAAGTGAGATCCACTAGCATTTTGTGTATAGATGAATCTTGGCGTACTTGGGGGTACCAATGCCTTCAGCGTAACACAAAGTTCGGTTTTCTGAATAACGTCAAAAATCGTGAAGTATTTCCAGTTTACAAAAAATCAGAAATCTCAAGAAGAAAACAACGATAGCATAGCTTAGCCAAGGTGATGGACGTTTGCCGGGCTTTAACAGTAGTACAGGAATACGATGAGGAAAAATATCCCGTTGCTTACAGAGGAATTGGAGGACTCGCAATACTTATGTAAGTATGGTGTAGCGAAGGCAAATGATTGGAGTGTTTCCGCAGTGGCAGCGTCGCCAGGCGACACGGCTAGAACTGAGAATTACTTCGGACGTAATCCCGTATTATCCGCTCACAAATACTTGAAGCCATTCGAAGGTTTTTGAGACTTCTTGCCCAGTAGTCTTCATTGCAAAGTTGACGCATGAGCTTTTGAAAATGTTAGGTGTCAGCCTTGGGGGTCATCCTAGTGTGTGGCTTTTTTATTTCTTATTTTTTATTTTTCATTTTCACTTTTGCGGTTTCCCAATTAGGCTAGTCAGGGGGCCATTCTGTTTGTTATTCGGCTTCAAGAATTCTGCAACTGTGCACCTTCTCCATCTCTCGCCCGCGCGGCCGTTATCTAATGCAGCCGTTCGGGTTAGATTATAGAGTTCAGCTAAGTCAGCGTATGGGGAAACGAGCACCCCCCCGAAACGAGCACCCCCCACCTTTTCGTCTCATCCAGTAAGGAGGTGATTATTTCAACAACAACGGCTAGGATTGAAATTTTGAACGCATGGCGCTATATACAGGCTGTTGGGCAGCGCTGGAAGGTGTTTTTTCAGCTTTTGGCGCTGATTTGGCTGGTGGAGCAGCTGTTGTTTTCGCCGCTTCAGCAATCGCCTTTTTGAGCTCCTCCCCATTCGCAAACTGCTTATTCGCATCTAATTTAATTGCCTTTTGTGATGGCTGCTTTGTACTTTGCTTAATTTGGTGTTTTAAATGTGAATTGGCCTGCTCCAGCGCTGCTATACGTGTCGTCGCGCTATCTAATCCTTTGCCTGCCTTCTGAAGCAAACGCCTCATCTCCCTACCATGCTGCTCAGCTGATTTCAATGAAATGACAGCAATTTGAAGCTGTTGTCTGTTATGTGGCGTTTCAGGAGATGCCGAAAGTCGCTTTGATGGAGGTGTTCTAGGCCTGGGCTGTGGTCCCATTTGTGGATTGAATACAAATGGTGAGCTGAGTGGTTTGTTGAAGTTGAATGGGATAAGACCTGATGCTTTCCAGCCAGCACGTATATTCGATTGTGTAAGGCCTTCCTGACGTGCTTTATTGTAACAAGAAATAAAACGATCCTTCTTAACAGGGGCAGCATCGTCCAAAACACCGAGATCTTCGATATAATGACGATATCGACTTTTGACAGGACTGAAACCACACAAATCCAATGGCTGAAAGATATGAGAGCTGTGAGGAGGCATAAACACCAAATGGATATCAAGCTCGAATTTGCAAATGTATATAAAGTCCACACTGATGTGGCTAGTATGTCCATCTAATAACAACATTCGACGTCGGTTAGACTGAGAACGTGTTGATGGATCGAATATATGCTTCAGTCACATCAATCCAATCTCATTCGATGTCCAGCCATTCGGGGAGACGGTATAATTCCAATTTGGTAGCTCGTTCGACCGAAACCAGGTGGTCTGAAGATGCTTTCTTTTAAAAATAATGAATGGATCGATAAAACGATCTAATGCATTAATAATTTCAATTATTGATACCCACGGTCGATTTTCTGATGTCTTCTTTAAAGCAAGCTTTTTTCCAGAACGTGCCATCACTCTGGAATTGGAACATATGCCTAGCCCTACGCCAGCTTCGTCCATATTCCATACGTCTTCCAGCCGAATATTGAGCCGCTTTCTTGTCTCTTCAAACAACGTCAAAAATAGCCTGACCTCCTCTTCAGATGCGTATTCTGTTCTTTTGGCATCTAGCTTTCGTCCTATCATAGAAGCGACGCGTGGATTTCGCTTCATAAAATTGTTGATTCATCGTTTACCAATGGGATTGCTATCTCCACCAGCTTGGGTACATCGAGTGGCCATTTCACGAACACGAACGTGGCTAGGCGGATAACCACGGTCATCCTCTTCCATAATCCATTGTATAATATGATCCTCTTGATGAGGACTCAATCGCTGTTGATGTTCGTGGCTGAGATGCTTATTTTGTCGACCTTGGATGCGTTTTGAGAGGGTGGCTCTGGGTATACGATACGCCTTAGCAAGTTGTTTTATTGACGAAATCTTACCAGATTCGTAATCAGCGATAGCAAGAGCATAGATGGCTTCACGATCAGCCATATTGAGACACTGTGGTGGGTGGTGGAGCGTGTGGAGTGAAATGAGGCGAAATAAAATTAAGGGGTGGAGGGTGCTCGTTTCGGGGGGGTGCTCGTTTCCCCATACGCTGACTTACGTCGACGATGCTAAGCCCGATTGCGTAACTTTCCCAGACCGTATAAGCCTTGAAACGAGTTCCAGATTAGCTTTCGCGTTCTGTCGCGCTGATTCGTGAGCACAAGGAGGCAATGCGGCGTAGCAGGGAAAAGGTTATATTGCGCTGACAGGCAGTGCTCCCGTTCCTTTCAGGTTGTTGGTTCAACCGCATTCAGTTTTTGCTATAAAGAATCTGCATGCGAAGTTGCAGGCGTTAGCCGTCTCTGTACTTGCTTTACTACATTCATTGTAAGTATCGGGCTCTCTCAGAACTTCCTTTGGGGGACCGAAACTTATTTTTACATCCCATGACAACGCAGTGATACTATCGCGCTTACCTAACAATCATTTTCAAATGGCTTTCTTTAAAAGAGCTGAGATCGAGGAGCCTGAGCCCGAGCCCGAGCCCAACTATAGTTCCGCAGCTGAAGGCGTCTCCTCTGCTGCGAACTCTGTGTCACAGCTCTCTTCGAGTTCCCTCACGGCGATCATCATCACTATGGTCATCTTTGGTCTGGTTCTTATCATCTGGGGGGGGGATAGAGATCGCCAAGAGAAGAAAGCAACGTAATTCACAAACTTCAAGACGAAGTTCTTCTCGTAAGCAGTCAAATTCATTGAAAGGCTAGGAAAAGCCTAGGGCGCTAATGTACAATGGTAGGGCCTTCGAGATCTGTAGGATCAGATCCACTACCTTCGGCCTCCCAGGTGACAGGCGATGAACTTGAATTCCGAGGACTGCTTGGTGCACATCTCATGAACGGTCATGCGACGAAATGATTGATGTCACCGGGGCTGAAGGGAGTAGCTTGAGGAGATCTTGCGGAGACACGGCATTGCCGAGAGAGTCACGTGGGGCCAACGAAAGTGATTGTCTAGTTGTTTGCAAGGCTTCAGAACTAAGAAATGATAACATGTAGTATTTTCTCATTAGCTGGGCGAAAATGAGATGTGTGAAAGGGTATTCTGAGACCGCACCTTACCTAAGGCTCTACCACAAAGTTAACAAAGTAGCAAAGTAACTTAGACGCGGAGTTGCGAAAAAGCTATCGCTTACACAAGATGGGCCTGCTGCAGAAGAGCAAGGAAAAGCTCATGACTAGTTGTAAGGTGTGTAAAGCGTATAAAATTGAATGTTGGTGTTATGGTGGCGGTATTGACTTGGCACTGCATTAGGGTTGTATGAAGAAATTTGTTAGGTTCACCAATTCTCTTTCTCATTTTCAGATCTAAGAAAGTAGTAGATGAACCTGAGCTGTGGCGGTGTAACTATACGCCACGCCTAAGTTATCCCTAAACTGCCTTGAGCTGCCTAAGTATTACCACTTTGGCGCTCATGCACACTGGGGTGTCACCTAAATACCACTTAAATACCGTCCAAGAATGGTCACGATACCTCCGACATCGCAGCCACTCAAAACAGCCTTGGAGTTCGCTATCGTCGATCGCCGAGTCCTCCAATCCGTCGAATACGTGAAATATGCAAAATGATTTCACGGTGACTTTCTCTTGATTTCACCCGAGCTGGCTAAACATTTCCATTCTTTCGGAATCTGCTGTCAGATTTACGGTATTCCTCCTTACCACAGACGAAATGGGGAAATATTGATGGAGTCTCTCAAGATATCCCTGACTTGACTGATTCTGCTGTCCATTCTTTCAACGTCTGCACCGACTTTTGCAACAAAGGATGATTGGACCCGAATACAAGCTGCGTTTCTTGAACAACCTTAGCCATTAATTCTACGGCCTCGCTGTCATGACCTTGATATTTCGAAGTCTATGCGAGATCGTGCAGGCCCACTAGCGTATATGGATGCCTTTCTCCCAACACTTTATTCATAGTAGCAATTACTCGTCTCTGTAGCTCTTCAGATTCTGTCCATCGTCCTTGGCTCCGGTAATTTAATGCCAGACCCCGCATGCTCAATAGCGTGTTTGGATGTTCGGCTCCAAGTATCTCCGTCGTAGTTTTAATTACTTGTACCTGTAGTTCTTGAGCTTCCGTCAACAAACCTTGCTCCTTGTAAATGAGCGCCAAATTTCTCATAATTTCGAGGGTGAGTGGATGCTCGCTCCCCCAAACTTTCAAGCTCGTTCCCCATGCCTCTCTCTGTAGCTGTTCAGCCTCTTTCCATCGTCCTTGACACTGGTAATTCGATGCAAGCTTGTTTAGGCTTTTCACCGTTTCTGGATGTTCACGCCCAAGGACCTTTGCCATTGTCGCTATGGCTCGCTCATAAAGCTCTTCAGCCTCAGTCCAGCGTCCTTGACTTTGATACGTTGTCGCTAAATTTACAGTTGCATTGAATGTGGCTGGATGCTCCTCTCCAAACTTCTTACTCATTTCTATTACCCTCAGAGCTAAATTTTCAGCATGGTGCCAACGGCCTTGGTTCCAATATGTCGATGCTAGATTGGTCATAACATCAAGCGTATCTACATGCTCCTTCCCTAGGAGCCTCTCAGAGGTCACCAAAAGTCGTTCCTCTATCTGTTCAGCCTGGGACCAATGTCCTTGATTTCGGTAGGCTGATGCAAGATTGCGCAAGGTCTGTAAGGTGGTCGGATGGTCCTCTCCAAACGTACTTTTACCTTGCTCCAGCAATTCAAGAAACGACTTTCTTGCATCGGCATAGCTTCCGCGAGCAAGTTGACAAAGACCGACTTTCTCTAGTAGTATCTGCATCTCCATGCTTCCCCGTTCCGAGGAGCAGAGCATGAAAACCTGAAAAGCATGAGGTAGGTAGATGGCCCAGAGAGTATTATTTTTATAGTTATCAGTAGGAAATAATTCCGCGAGTCGGGCCAAGGCTTTTGTGGCCCACTGTTCTAGCACGTGTTGTTCCCTCATCCAATTTCGAGTCAAAATTTGTACCAGTCGGTGAAAATCAAGTAATTCCTCGTCCCTTGATGCGGGCTGTTGTTTGTGCTTGACAACAAAAGAGAATGAAGCTAGAGCTCCTATTGCATCGATCAGCATTGTTTTCCGTGCTGCAGGAGGTAGTAAAGACTGCGGAATATTTTTTGCATCCAGACACGACATAAAAAGAAGGTAGTCCGTAGCTAGTGTGTTTTGTCTACGAATCTGTTCGAAGGAAATTTGCCAAGTTCTGGCTACCGAAGTACTCGACTCCCTGTATCTCCCAATATCGTTCAAGTCTTCCGATAGGATTTCAGTAGCAGCCTCCTCGTCTTCGAAAAGGGATAGATACTCCGAAATTGATATATTGTTGAAGTTCATATATGCTGCCGCTTGAGCGATAGCAAGCGGCAAGTAGGAAAGCCGGCTAAAAAGCTCTGAGAAGGCTGTCGCCTCGTCCGCAGGGTTTGGACCTCGCAAGCAGCTTTTGAAAAGCTCAGCTGCCGCATTTCCATTCATCTGACAGACTTCTATTATGTCTTTGGTTTGGGCCATTCTCAAAGCAGCCCTTTGATCTCGGGTTGTGAATAAGATCGATCCCCAATGACTCGTCGGAAGGTAATCCACCAAAGCAGCTTGGCGGGAGCCTGTATTCGCCCTCGAAAATAAGAGGTCAGCGTCGTCAGCATCGTCCAGGATCATTAGCCATCGTCCGACACTTTCCTGATTGAGCTTCTCTTTGACAATTTCCTTCATATCTACCAATTCTTCAACATCATGTAACCCAAGGACTTGGCCAATTTCAGAATACGCGCGTTCAAAACTCTCGGCAGTGCTCATAGAGACCCAAAAAATGGAGTATTCTGGATGTTTTTCCCTCGCTCGATAACATAACTCCAGCGCAATTTGACTTTTGCCTACTCCTCCAAGCCCAAAGAGTGCAATCTTATGACATTCGCCGTTCCGAAATAGGTTCGCCTCAAGCTGCTGTAGCTCGGATTCTCTTCCAATAAAATGTGGGTTGCGGTCAAAAGGAACAAGAAAACAAGAGTTGAGACGCCCACGAAGTGTGCAATTGACGAGAGCAGATGCGCATTGGCGAAGTCTTGTTATGCACTCCACATCCTCGAGATATTGACGTGTCCAGGTGGTAATTTCCCGGAAGGATTTATATTCATCTGCCAAGGTATCTGCGCTAAATTCTGGGTTGAAGCGAAAGTATGAGAAATGGAGGTCTTTGCTCATTTCGTCGGTAACTCGATTCGTTGCTTCAGTCTCAGTCGCAATGTTTCGCAGTCGTTGGATGGTCGCCCTCCATTCTTCAAAGACATGCATGCTTCGACGATTTTTGGATCTCAAGAGAAGATCAAGAGAGATACCAGAACCGATGCTTACCAGGCAGACATCCGAGAAATGGTCCTGATGGAGAAAGGCTATATCTCGCATTGCCTCTTGAGAGGGATTGTTGGCCATAAGGCCCCCGTCAACAAAACTTCGGCCGTCAATTTCCATTCTATTAAACAATAATGGTGCCGCTGATGTTGCACGAACGACTTGCCATATATCTAACTCACTGGCTGGGCCAGGATTCAATGGCATTCTCTTTGGCTGATATGGAGATGTCTGTGGGTCACAATCATAATTACGAAACACACATGGCATCGGAGCCTTCCGGGATACATCAGTTGCTAGGACACCGTTAATGAGGTCAGTACAAGTTTTGAAGGATGACATTAGCCCTACATTTTGCATCTCTTGTTGGGAATGCTAAATAAATTACGTCTCCAACCGTCACTGTCAGGTAATGGATTAAACTTGCTAATCATTTGCCTTGTAGCTTGAATCAACTTGGCTTCGCTGTATTTTGACCCTGTAAGTCCTAATCCTAATGAGATCTTAGCACGCACTCGTGTATGACTCAGAATGGCATTCGCATAGTCAGGAAATTCCTGTATACACTGCTCTACGGTCATCTCCAGGCGTCCAAGCATGATGGCAATGAGCCTGAAGGCATGTCAGCTTATTATAGACTTTCATTGCATAGCTTTTTGAGTATCCTTACCCGCCGCTACTGGATCCATAGATGTAATCAAAAATTTCGCATGGTTTTTGAGGGAAACCTCGAGGTACTGTAAATGATCTATTAATGTCGCACCAGTGTCATTGATTTTACGGCTTACAAGTATCGGGCAGCTGTGCCATTTCCTCACGTATGTAATCCATGAGCTTCTCTAATACAAGAAGACTCGCGAGACTCTTAACCCCGCCTCCATCTAAATGAAATGTCAGCCAAGATCACCTGGTATAGATCAGAGGTTTAATCAAACCAAAGCAGAGAACTCTTGGAAATGGGGATGGTGACGGCTCCATCATCGAAGATGAGCGTCTTGTGCCTTGCCAAACGGACATTTCTGCCCTGATGTCAGGCTTCAAGGTCTTAAGCCCCTTAATATGAGCAGAAATCCTGTGACAATGCACAAGCAGCTGTTCAAATTTTGCACTTTTTTCTGAGCTGAAGTTCTCATGGCCCACTTCCTCACAAATTACAACTAGGATCCGCAAGATTTTAGTCAAACTTTGCCGCAACTTGATCGCAGAACGATGCAGGTTTCCAACGCCACGAAGACTGCTCAAAAATGATTCAACGTTGGCCGATAAATCTAGCGTCCAAATTCGGAGATCCACTAGAGCGGTTTTCAGTAGTGAGTGTATCCTGCTTCGTTGTGGCAGCGTATCTTCGCGCCCAGGATTCTCAAACTTTGACTTTCCGTTCTTGCCTACAAGCTCTTCCAACCTGGTCACAACATTGATGTATATCAAATCAATTGGCCCTTCCTCTTCACTGTGGCGCTGAGACGAGATCGGCGAGCCGTCCTCGTGGTATGAGTTTTCATGCGCAAAAGGGAGGTTTAGCAATTCGGATAAAGGCGTGTCGGACGTAGGTGGTTCGGGCGTTGGCGGTTCGGACGTTGGCGACATGGAACGGATAGGAGTCAACGCCATCTTCTGCACGGTCCACCGTTCTGCACACTTTGAATTTTGATCAACTCCACGAATTCAAATACGAATTACACCACCAATATGAGCCCAATTGATGCAGCAATAGCTGAGGCGGATGCGCAAGAGCGTCCTAATTACACTCAGATAGCTAAGAAGTATGGAGTCAGTCGTTCAACGTTGTCGCGTCGCCACAGAGGTCTCACCAAGTCCCACACGGTCGCTACTCACAAAGCAACTGCCAAACTTTCACTACGCCAGGAATCCATCTTAATTCAATGGATTAATATATTTACGGACCGTGGTATTCCGCCTACTGTTCGAATGGTTCGAAATTTCGCTGTCAATATTGGTAAAAAAGAGATTGAAGAGAAGTGGACAAATCGCTTTATTCAGCGTCACCGGTCGCTATTAAAATCAGCATTTCTCACCACATTTGATCTTGCACGAAAGAAGGCGGATAATTTCATTCAGCTTCAGCTATATTTTGAGATGGTATATATTATTGAATTTTGTTATTTCGCTGCTAATAATTTGGTAGATAAAGACCAAAATTGCTCACTACAAGATCTTACCACACAATATATATAATATGGATGAAAAAGGTTTTGCTATGGGCCAAATTGCGAAGCATCGCCGTGTATTTAGCAAGGCAGCTTATGAACAAGGTCGTTTTCGAGGATCAGGCACAGATGGCTCTCGTTTATGGATTACTGTTCTCGCCACAGTTGCTATGGACGGTGAGACTTTACCTCCTTCGCTTATTTACAGCGGTCAATCCAACGCTATACAGGATTCATGGCTTCAATATATGGATCCCATTGTCCATCAGTGCAATTTCACCTTATCTCCATCAGGTTGGACAAATGATGAAATTGGATTAGGCTGGCTAAAGGAAGTGTTTAATAAAAACATCAAATCCAAAGCTAACAACGGCCTCAAATGGAGATTGCTCATAGTAGATGGCCATAGCTCTCATCTTACTATGGAATTCCTCAATTATTGTCATAAGGAGCGAATTCTTATCGCTGTTTACCCTCCTCACTCCACTCATCGACTTCAGCCGCTGGACGTAAGTCTGTTTAGGCCATTAGCTGAATATTACAGTATCGAATTAGATGGCTGGATTCAGCGCACACAAGGCTTACTTACACTTGCTAAAGCTGATTTTTTTCCACTATTTTGGAAGGCATATGAAAAGGCATTTACACCTCAAAATATTGCAAATGGATGGCTCAAAACAGGACTCCAGCCATTCGATCCATCAGTAGTGTTTGATCAAATTAGCACTCAACAGCTTCGAAGGAATTCGAATCAGATCTCCAGCTCAGGCTCCTCAATTGTTACTTCAACGAACGAGTGGAGGCGACTTCGAAAGCACATCAATAGCAAAGTGGATTTATCAGTACAAAAAAGAATTGACAAATTTGAAGCATTCCTCCTCCAATAGAATATCGAAAATCACCTCCTAAAAACGGAAGTTTCCAATCTAAAAGAGATAATCAAGATTCAGAAGCAGCGAACAAATCAGCGAAAGCAGTTAAAAATGCCTTCTGAGTATGGTGGAGCAGTATTCTACAGCCCTAGTAAAATAGCACTCGCTCGTGAGATACAACAGCGGGAGGAGGAGGCAGAACAGCTTGAAAAGCAGCAAAAGGATGCTCAAAAGGCACAGCAGCAAGCTAACAAACAAATTGAAGCCGAACAAAGAGCAGAGCGAAAACGCGCTCGTGAGGAAGCTCAGCAGCAGCGGAAGGACGAGCAAGCTACTCAGCAGCGGCAGAAACAGGAGGCAGCTGAACAGCGAGCAGCGAACAAGCAGCTAAAATTCGAATTACAGCAAAATATGCGGGATCAGCAAATTCAGCGAAAAATACCGAATAAGGTTCAGGACGTTGTGTGTGTGGATGAGGAGGCATCAAATAAGGTGGAAGCGATTTCTCATTCAAGTCGCTCAGGGCGACGTTTGCAAATTCCACTACGCTACAGAGATGAAAAATAGTGGCTCAAACAAAGCGCATGAATTAGAGCTATCAAGTAGTTTCAATTTCATCTCATTATTTATTGTTGTTGTTAAGATAATTGTATTCGAAGGCTTGGCGGTGAGAATTAATTCGGGTGTGCAGAACGGTGGACCGTGCAGAAGGTGGCGTTGACTCCTAGGGGTTTTCTCGGCTGTGTGCACGGTTGCACTGCGTGCACACTCAACCAAATTCTCAACACCATGGATTCAAACTTAAATATTTCAACAACCACAATAATAATTAATATGAGATTAATTTTAAAATATAGCTAAATTTCACATAAATAAGAATTATTGCAAATTTTAATTATTAAAATATTATGAATATTATTATTGACGCTAAAAATGATTAAAATAAAAAACCGCATCAGTCTTATTTAAATATTTCTTATCATCCAACACCATATTTTAAAATCTTTCAATTAATATAATTCTCTTTCGCTATGATTGATTATATTATTTTACCTCATTTTAAAACTATCTTATATTAATTCACTATTTCTGAACCTTCTTCTATTATTATTATTCAATTTCACGTTATTATTTTCATTTTTTTTAAATTTTCTCACAGACGCATCGATTCTGAATTTTCATCTCAATTTTCATTTATTTAATAATTTATTATTCGAATTTTTATATCTTCTATTATTATTTTTTATACTCTTTCTTTTTCTCCTTCTATTATTATTATTCATAAATGAATTATATTTTATTAGAATTTTAGAATTATATTTTATCATATTCTACAGATATTTTAATAATTTTACAACGTTTTATATATTTTTATTTCAATTTCATTATTTTTCTAAAATTTTAATTTTTATATTTAATGATATTATTTTTCATCTTTATTTTGATATATTTAATTATAAATTGATCCAATTCTTTTATAATCTAAAGATTTATATATAATTCCAAATTTGATCTGAAATAATATCAGCGAATATTTATAATTCATATAAAAGATTCTGAATTCATTGAATTTATATAAAAACATTATGACCGTCAAATTGATATTTGATTAAATATCATTATTGAATTGAATAAATAAAGATTTATTTTAAATCATCCATTAGCGATATTTTGAATAATAAAAATTTTTTATCATATTGGCCAGAATATGTCGAAAAAATCACTTTTGATAAATCGGCTGATATTTTGATTTTAATATATTCATTCATTCAAATATTTTACGTAATAAATTATCAATAAATTAAATAAATTCATATTTAATAATTAAAAATGATGAATCAAATAAAAAAGAAAAATAATAATAAAAATTCGATAATGATAATAATAATTCAAGAATTTTATTATTATATAATTTTCATAATCATTTATTATTAAAAAATAATAATGGATTTTCTTTTTTAATTTAATTTTGATATATTTATTAAATATATCTTTTAATCATACAAATTCAATTTCATCATTTATTTAATCAAAAAATGATATTATAAAATTATAATTATAAATAATTAAATTAAAATTTTAAAATCAGAAATTTTAGATTAAATTTATTTTCAAATTATAAATAAATAATAATGGAAATATTATTTCATTCATATAAATTATTATCAAAATAATAATCCATTTCCGAAAATTATTTATATCTAATTTTTAAAATTAACCATTTTCATAAAATGATTTGATAAAAATATAATATTATTTTATAAACTGGCCAATAAAAAAATCTCTTTTATTCATATTATATATATTACGTGAAAGAATATCGTATTATTTTATTTTGAATTTTATTTAAAAAAATATTAATATAAAAATAATATAAAATAAGAATTCATATTATATTAA
>JAGEMR010000251.1:0-19102 GCA_021030915.1 Astrothelium macrocarpum
TACCGAATTTAAATAAGACGAAATGGTGGTGCTGCCGGATTCAGGGGGCTGCCGGATTCCATGGGTTCCGACTTATATGTTGTGTTCGTCTAGGTGCGCATTGCATTCATTGAGGCACATATTGTATTCGTACTTGAGTGCTCCTCTCACGGATCTCAAAATGTAGACGAGTTGAATTGTGTGATGTGAGAGTCTTGGTCAAAATCGAAGTTGGATGAGCTTGGGCTCACGCAAACCTCACCAATACCACGCCTATCATTCGTTGACCGATCGCATAATGTGAGATGTCCAGTGAAGCGTCCATGAGAAAGTCAATGTCAGCACACAAACTATAATCAAACGGATTGTCATACATGAGTACTCAACAAAAGAAGCCAATCTTTTAGTTCCGGGGGATGAGGGATTTCTCTGTTGCTCTTGCCTCAAGAATTCTACAAGCTTCACAGTGCGATGTGTTGCTTGCCTCGTCTTCCCCCAACTCCTATTTGCCCTGAAAGGGCCCATTCTTATCTTCTCAATTGTGAATTGCTTTAGTTTACTTCCACTGGCTCCTCAGAAGTTAGCCGGCGCGTACAAAATCAAGTTTTCGATCCAGCGCTTCTAAATTCCTTGTGGGTTATCGGACTTCTAGAACCAAGACTGCCAATCTTTTTTTTTATTCAAATATGCCCACGCCACCTATGAGCACGACTGCGATCGAAACAAGGAACAAACATAGATTGCGATCGCGGAGCTTTTATACAATCCAGAGACTCACATCACATTTCACTTCATTAACTTCGGCAAACAATGGGTCCGACGTGGATGGCCAAAACCGGCACAGAAGAAAGTCGCAGTCAGGCACACAAAAGCCGCAACATTCACAATCTTGGCCAATAGCGCAAAGTGAGGAGAATGGTAGCCAAAACAGGGCAGTCCTTGGTAGAGGTGTAAGAATGGAGTCGTCTGGACTGTCAGGTTCGAGCAGATGGAGATCGCGAAGCTTTAATCTTGACACAGTCGTGGCAGAAAATAATGTTGAACCGACTGCGACAAGCGTTGGGCTTCTTCCATCCCTATTCATCTCTGCTCCCTTGGGTTCTGGTTTAAAGTCTCACAGACTCAGCAAGTGCAGCCCCAAAGAATATCCAATCGAATGTATCCCACTAAAAGACGAATTCAAAAATGTGGGGGCTCTTCCTGGAACCGGGGGAAAGCTGCTTGGGAAAGGATCAACTGCCAATGTTCGTCTGATGGTTCGCAAAGATGGAGTATCCGATGAGCTTTTTGCGGTGAAGGAGTTTCGAGGCAAAGAGACTGATGAGAATGAGGAAGACTATATCAGAAAAGTCAAATCGGAGTACACCATCGCCAAAAGCCTTGCTCATCCCAACATTGTCACGACAGTACAGCTTTGTACGTACCGCGGGCGATGGAATCATGTCATGGAATACTGCGAGCAAGGCGAGCTCTTTGCATTAATTGGTAAGCGATGCTTATCGCAGGATGATAGGCTATGTCTTTGGAAACAGCTGCTCTGTGGCGTGAACTACCTGCATAGTAACGGGATCGCGCATCGAGACATCAAACCAGAGAATCTCTTGCTCACTTCTCTAGGTCGGTTGAAAATCACCGACTTCGGAGTGGCCGAAGTATTCAGTGGCGAGCACCCAGCATCTCGAGCAGCAAATGGACATTGTGGCAGAAACGTGGGCGAGATTAGAAAATGTGCACCAGGCATTTGCGGTAGCTTGCCTTATATCGCCCCTGAGGTACTCCAGAAGAAAGACGACTACGATCCTCGACCGCTCGATGTTTGGTCGTGTGCCATCATTTTCTTTACGATGCGATTCTATGGCTCTCCTTGGCATTCCGCAAATCCTGAAAATGAGAATTATGCGCGATTTAAGAGAGGATGGGACGAGTGGCTGCCTTTGCATCAGAATGGAAGGATTCCCGATCCCTCATCTGCCAACGCAGAGGACTTGCCCAGATGCGGCCCACTCTTTCAAGCTCTGCAGAAACCGGCGCTAAAGCGATTGCTGCTGAAGATGCTTCATCCGCATCCCGAAAAGAGAGTGTCGATTGAGAGTGTGTTGAAGACGAGTTTTGTCCAGAATATCGACTGTTGTAGCGAAGAAGTTGATCATCGATCTAAAACGATGGATCCATCGAAGAGTAATAGAGGGCTTTACGTTGTCAGGAAAGAACATTGTCACATACCTCCAAAAGAGCGCAGGATACACAGATTATTGCACAATGATGTGCAAAATCATTCCTAGACGCTATCGTTTGCAATTTACAACAAGCGGTTAGAGACGGCGGAAATGGAAATGGATTCACAATAACAAGACTTTCATCTGCACTCTACATTGATGATTGCTAGGCTGTAGATATCGTATTACAAGAAAGCTTACTTTTGTGCCGTTGGACGGGTTGATAATGCGCTGACTAGTACGTAAGGCCAAGCTTAGCAATGTCGGAGTGAGACTTGTGACGTCAATCTCAATCAGTGTATGTGGTGGAATACGGCGTAGCAATGGATTGGACACGGGAACGGTGGTACTCGGCCTTGAGGAAGTGAATAAGGACGGTAAGACAAGACGATAGTCAACCTTCTTTCAAGGACGTTCGGTAGGATAATCCTTCAAACCCACGGCCATGTCATTGGTCTGACTCGAGTTGTCAGAAGCCATGGCTGGCCTGTCATTGGTTTATAGTTTCCGATCATGCAATCCTTGTAGGCGGTATGCCGGAACAGCAGCCGTGGGTGCAGTGATCGAAGAGAGGGTTTCGTTCAAGTCATGCTATCACAGCCGCTCGGGTCCAATCTGCTGGTCGATGGAACGGCCTGGATGCAGCGATCGGCCGCGACGTGATAGCTTATGGTGTGTCACTACTGCAAGGACGCGCAGAGGGCGCTGATTCGACGGGACGTTGGGCAGCCAGTCGCGTGAAATATATGACCCGACGTTGTCTCCGGAACCAAAGGGTACGTACGGAGGGGCTGAGGGCGGGGCAGCATCAGCGAGGTCATGCAGTGAAGTCAAAGGCAAAGGTCGGAGGCGGCATTGGGTCTGTCATCGTATCTATCTATCATATCTTTCATGCTATGATGTCCTGGCGGAGACCATGTGAAAGCGAGATGTGCCAAGATGGACGGCGGCGATGGTGTTTCTTGCGCCAGATCAGCCATTGCACGCGGGTGGGAGTCATGGGCCCCAAACAGCAAATGCAATGCAGCGCGCATCTGAAACGGTCCAACACGAGCCGTGGTTTTTCTGCCGTGCCGGCTGGCGTGGAAAGTCCGTGGGGAAGGTGATCAGCTCGCCGGAAAGGGACCCATCTCGGCGGACTGGGAAGAGGGCAGATTATTGAGTCACACCACGTTGGCTGCGCGAAGACGCCGGTACATGGAGGAACAGCGGGGCGGGTGGTAGGGCTCAGGTACCGGTTCTCGACGCCCAAGAAGGCCAGGAAGGCCCGGCTAGCGGCAACCGATAGTGCGGCCTGCAGCTGAAATGCAGCGCGACACACGCAAGAACGTGTACAGCCTCCTCCATGGCGACGCGCGCTGGGAAGCTCCTGTCCTGGCCTGGCCTTGCGCGTTTCTGACTTCAGCTAGAGCCCTGTGCCGCAGAGCCATGTCTCTGAATTCGACCCCCAACTGGGCAAGCAACACTGCTGCCCCACACGCCCTCCGCATTAGCCCGCGCGAGGCAAGCTCTCTACAGTGCTATCCTCGACCACTTCGCCCACCGTCCTCGAGCTTAATCCTGCTCGCTGGCTGGACTGTGTGCCGCCGCTATCCGCCGAGAGGCAGCAGCAGACCCCCTCCGTCATCACGCAAAACACACCGTCGTCCAAGGCAAACGGAGACGAAGTGGTGAGCTTGAGCTTGAGCTTGAGCCTGAGCCTGAGCCTGAGCCTGAGTGTGAACGTGAGCCTGAGCGTGGCCAAGCACGAGCAAGCACGCAAGCAGCAAGCAAGCAAGCAAGCAAGCAAGCAAGCAAGCAAGCAAGCAAGCAAGCGGCCATCGCGCAGCAAGCAGCAGCAGGAGCAGCAGCAAGGCAAGCAAGCGCAGGCGAGGACGGAAGTCAGCGCTGCATCGCCTCTTGTGCCCTCCACCTCACCAGCTCGCCGACGTAGTGCTCTCCCATCGCGGCGCGGGCCAATCAGACGGGCACGACGGGGCGCCCATTCCAAGGCAGCAAGGCTATCGGATAGCGCCCGAGCCTTCAGTCGCGTCCCTTTGGACGTTCAGAACTGGCCGCCTCTGGCTTGTGCTTTATCCCGCCTTCGGTCCCTGGCCCAAAGCCTCGCCATCCTCAGACTGTGCGCGAACAAACATCCTTTTCGACCGTTGTCATGCCCGCATGCTTCTGACTTCACCTCCACCAGTCCCTTTGCTGACCACTCATCCCCGCCGTCTCTTTGTTTCTGCGGGCCGCGCCTTGTCCTGCCTGAACCACATCTCATCCTCCCTCCTCCGCGCCGCCGCACCCTGATTGCACACGTTTCGTTAGTCTTTTTTCCACTCTCTTCAGCCCTGCACTCCTGCATCCCACCCTGCGGCACCATCGCTTGTTTCAGCGTAGTTGGCAATCCGAATCGCATACCGTCCACCTTGTCCTGCACTGTATCTGGCCTGCCAAACGACCATTGGTTGATCTGAGACGGGGCGCCCAGCATCCTTCCGAGTCCCTCGAGTCTTCCTCCACCACCAACTTTGGCAAGCAACAACACCTTGTCGCAACGCTCGCGCAATGGCCGGAGGGCCAAGTCCAAAGGACACCAGTCCATCCACCGGCCCAAACAGCTCCTCTTTTACCCAGACGCCTTTCAGCTCTTTGTCTTCTTCGCCTCCAAAACCGCTCTCGAACTCTCAGTTCACTGACGTGTTTGCGCATTCTGCTGGTCCAGCCTCAAAGCCGTTCCACATCTCGCCCATTGGCGATAGAAGCGCAGCTGATCGATCGGCATCTTCGTTGTGGGCCATGAATGAGTCAGATCACGCTTTCAACTCGGCAGAGATGAATGCGGTACCAACCATGTATTTGCGCAAGCTTCCTCGTAGCACCAACCAAGAGGCTCTCCGCAGTATGCTCCTCTTTGCAAAAGATCTGATAGATATCTCCTTTGTGGAAAACAATCTTCCCGAAGACAAAGACTTCTTGTCCGCTGTCGCACGATTTAGGACCGCTGCGGGTGCTCACGAGGCAAAGGACAGACTCAATGGGAAGCCCAATACAGCAAACGATGCGAATATGATTGTTGAAGTGTATCCGAATGGCATGAATGGCCAAATTGGAAGGCGAGCTACTGTGGACGGAAATGCAACCCGACAACCAAGCAATTCTACATCCCCAAGTGCATCATCTTCAGGCCAAGGGACTCGTCAATCGTCGCGATTCAATGGCACATTTCAATCTATGGAGAAGCTCTCCCCTCCAAATAGTACACCTGGATTAAGTAACGGGGAGTTCCCAGTTCCCGAGACGAATTCGCATTTCCAGAATCTCTTCTCGCCCCAGTCACCACTATCGAATACTTTCCGTGATCAACCACGCATATCTGGAAAATCGGTGATTAATGATGATTTGGTCAACGACGAGACGGACGAACTGCTCAAGGATCCAGTTGCATACGCAAAGAGCGGCCAATCTACCAACCACATGAACCAGCGCCGTTTCACCAATCCTCAAATTCCCATTTCTCGATTCTCTTCTCTATCACTAAACACCGAAAACAATGGAAATCCAACCGCATCGCCCCCTCTCTCCGCCTACGCCTCCCCCCGTCCCATTCCACCCATGCAATCTCCCAACTCCGCTCTCTCCCCCGGTCCATCCATCTCCGGCCTCGGACCCAACTCCAACTACCAACTCACGCCGCAACACTACCAACGCCACAACTACCCGCCCGTCAACCCCGCCGACCAAAACCCGCCATGCAACACGCTCTACGTCGGCAACCTCCCCATCGACACGTCGGAAGACGAGCTCAAGGCCATGTTCTCCAAGCAGCGCGGCTACAAGCGCCTCTGCTTCCGCACCAAGCAGAACGGCCCCATGTGCTTCGTCGAGTTCGAGGACGTCTCCTTCGCCACCAAGGCCCTCAACGACCTGTACGGCCACCCGCTGCACAACTCCGTCAAGGGCGGCATCCGCCTCTCCTTCTCCAAAAACCCCCTCGGCGTCCGCACCGGCCAGGCCCAGAACCCTGCCGCCCTCAACCCCCAGCCCGGCGGCGGCCCGCTGTCCCCCCGCGGCGGCGCGCCCCCGCCGGGCATGCCGGGCTCGCTCGCGGTCGGAGGTGCTGCTGCGGCCGTTGCTGCGCCGCCGCCTGGATTCGCGACTGCGGCGGGCCCGCCTCCGGGGCTCGCGGCGCCCCCTGGGCTGGGCGCGCTGCATTTGAATGGCGATGCGCCGCCGCCTCCGCCGCCGTCTGCGCCTGCGGGATTCGGCGCGGGGATTGGAGGTATGTTTGGTGCGGGACCGGGGTTTGGCGGGAATATGGGCGGGCCGATGAGAGGGCCGGGCATGGGTGGTGTGGCGACGACGGTGGCGGGGGGGCCGGGGTTCAATGCGTTGGGTGGGGGGTATACGGATTATATGATGGGTCGTTGAGAGAGGGAGTGTGTGATTGTGTGGAAGACGTGGTTATAGTGCATTGAGATGTTGGGAGTTTTTTTGGTGGTGCTTCCGGTTTTTGTTTGTCCTCGATTCTTCTCACGCGCACTTTTGGATTCTGGAACTTGCTTTGCGTTGCTGGGCATTGCTTGGTGTCTCTTTCTTCGTCCGCATGGGGCGCATTCGTTTCCAAACTACGAGGTGGATAACGGGAGCGTCTTGGGCTTCTACTATGATTCACGAAACAGATGCTCGCCGACTAGGTTTGATCATCTAGGCACCCATCTGCATCACTTTCACCGGTTTGCCCCTTGTTGTTTCAAATTTTCGCTGTTTTTATTTCTTTGTTTCCCATCTACACAGGATTCATGAAGGAGGAAAGCATTTCTTACGGGTTTTATGCATGGATCATTGGTTCAGCAAGGTTAAATTTGAGAGATTCCCCCTATTGCGTTTTATACAGCTCCTTCGATATTACCTTGGGCTTCATTGGGTGGGACGTGGGAGGCTCGCGTTCTTAGGCAAACCGTTCAGGGGAATATTCGACTTCGATCATACTGTCACTTACGACATCATCACAATGTTGGGAGCTATGGCGCACTCCTTTGCGAGCAATTTCACAGGGGTTTTCTCATGTTGTCTGGGATGCACGGCGAATGGATATCAGCAATTGAAAGAAATATACTCGATCACAGGATCACTCCTATCGTTATTATCTTGTCTGGAATGTCATGGAAAAGCTCTTGCTTGTGGAGTTTGTTTATTGCACTTTGAATCTATTCGCCGATGTTTTCTTACGTTATGAGATTCTCTTACCCAGTCTGTCCTTACCAGGTTTTGGATTCTGTGCGATTGTGATCACCATTCAGCATTTGAATTTGCACATGGGCAGCATTTGTTTTGTGTCGGATTTGGCATTCACGCACGAGGATTTGGTAACAGGAAGCGGGGCATGGTTGAGCGATACATGATAGCAAGATCAAGTTTCTGACCACATGTGTGCACTACCACATTTCTGCAGTGTTTTAACCAGTTTTGCCGTTTTGTAAGACGTTCCACGACGCACACAAACTAGTAGTACAGAGAGGGACATGTGGTACGAGATGGTTCATTCGTCATCCATCTTGCCTTTTATTGGTTCTTCACGTTACAACATACGGAAGCACTGGACATGCACCCGGCACGCCTAGAATACGCATACCTTAAGGTACCTTGAGAAAGTCAGACGTTTAGACCAGGTGCTGAATCACGTGACACGAGCTCTTCCTAGCCAATAGGATCTCGATGAACATTTTCCATCGATTCCGCCTTCTTGCACCCCAAGCATAATTAATACATTTTCACGTCCTTCCATCCTGGCCATTGTCCCATTTTCTCTATTCCGAAGCCCATGCCTCCACGAATATCTCATCCTCGTTTGGCTCCTCAACTCCTGCCGGCACAATTGATTACCAGATCCTGCCCGTCATGTACCTGTTCTACTCGGCAATTCTCGTCATCGAGTCCACGCACCAGGCGACAGACCCGCCTCCGGCGTGAAATGTATGCCTGGCTGAACGGCCCCGGTCAAGTTTTCCGTGATCCTCTGCCGAATTCAACAAATTACCTAAATGCATATGACAAAGCTGGTCGCTTAATTCGAGCTCGAGATACTGCTGGAAGGAACAAATCGGACGAAAACAAGGAAGAATCCGAGGACAAAAACGAGGAGGATCCCGAGTCTTCGACTGAGGAGCACGATGCAGAGCGATTGCTCAAGGAAGCTCAACGACAGGAGCAGGAAAGTCGGCAGGGAGAAGACAATTTACCGCCAGAAAGTATGGAGGATTTGCGACCGTACCCACAAAACGCGCAATTCATGAGCCAACCAGTGCTGAGTGTCGAGCTCCGAGACGAAATCTTCCGGCGCGTCAAGGATGAAGGGCTGGATGTGAGGACAGTGAGCACTCAATTAGGCGTGGCGATTGAAAGAGTGGGCGCGGTGGTGCGATTGAAGACAGTGGAAGAGGAATGGCTAAAGCAGGTACGTGTGTCAAATTTCATCTGTCCCTAAACATAGGAAATCCTCGTATGATGAGCTCCAAATTATCGATTAGTCTTGAAGACAACGACATGGTTACAAAAACACATAAGAGCCCTCTGAACATTGCAAATCACCCTACAACATTAGCGATATCCCCAACCCCAACCCCTCCCTTTCCCGAACAACAGCAAGACTAATACACCATCCTCAGCAAAAACCGCTCGCGACGCCCTACCAACGCGCCCTCCTCTCCATGCTTCCCACCACCCCCTTCTCCCCGACCCACCCACACTCTTACCCACACGAACCCATCAACGATCTCCCCGTCCACCCAGCGACACGCCCGCAACTCTTCGTGCCCGTCTCGGAATCGCGCGCCTTCACACGCGCCGACGCAGCGGCCGCCTTCTCCTCGAACCTGCTCCCAGCACACGACCGCATTCCGCATCCGGAGATGGTGCGGGCGGAGCAGATGCGGATTGCCGGGGTGGACGATGTGGAGGTGGGGAGGCGGATGGAGGAGGAGAGGAAGGAAGAGGAGGCGAAGGAGGAGAGGAGGAGGCAAGCGGCGAAGAAGGGAAGGGAGGTAAGGACCGTGGAGGGGAGGAGGTGGGACTTCCGGTTTGAGGATATTCGGGTGGAGGATGTGGGGAGGGATGGGCTGAGTGAGAAGGGTGTTGGCTGGAGGTATGGCGCGCCGCATGAGGATCGGAAGAGGGGGAAGGTGAAGATTCCGACGAGTGTGGAGTGAGTGGGTCGTGGCCGGGTTTTGTGGGCCTGAGAGGACAATGAGGTGTGTACGAGATGTACTATATATCGTGCGTAATCTCCATACCTCTTTCTGTGTATAGATCTTGATTAGCAGTTCTATAGATTGCTGCGTGCATAAAGCGTTTGGATAGTGTAGATTGCACACTACGTCTATTGTTTTCCGAAGGAGATGAGGTCAAGGTATCTAGATCTCCAATATTCTCTACTGAATGATGTACTCAGGCCGTTCCGTATACTTCGTGCGCTTTTGGTTTCCTTTTTCCCACCAAACTCATTGCGTCCATCCACATACCTCGACTCACATGTTTCAATGCACCAGCAGATTCGACAACCGGATATATCACACAAATGCACATGCTTACCCATACCCATATGAACGAAACAACGAGCCAACCGGTGAAGAAAGATAGATTGACTGGGATGGATCAGTATCGAATAGGCCAGACAAGTGTATGATGAGGAAAAACTTACATATCCAGCCAGTGCCAAACAGAGCAAAAGGCACTAGTATGAGCGCAACGAAAAAGTAAATTGTATTTGCGATGAGTGCAAGATTTTCGGATTTTTTGGCAAGAACTGGATCCATCGGTTCCATTTGTTTGGTCTCGAGATAGTCAACGAGCTCATTTCCAGTTGGTACGAATCCTTCAGGTTCGGGCTCGCTCTTTGGCTGTTCCATATGTCTCTCTGTCGGTCCTTCTTTCTCTCCAGACGCTTCTGCAGCTTTTTCGACACCATTCACTTCACCTTCTTGACGAGCTTGGGGCGATGGAGTCTCGGACTTCTCAACAGGAGCCACGATGCCTTGTATCTTATTTGCGCGCTCAATTTCATGCGCATGTGTCAAAACATGCTGTTTCGGGAAAACTAAAGTCAGAACGACAGCAACTATTGCGCCTCCGACGCATGATGCAATGTTTCCGGCTAAAGCATTAGTGACGTCGCCTGTCGTATCCACTGTTATACTACCGGACCGCTTGGCAGTCGTTACGAACCATGCGATGAGTCCAAAGGCAAGACTAATCCATGGCGACGCGACCACAGCAACCGTAGATATGCGTGGCCACAGTAGGACGAGACCCACAGGTACACTCGCCCCACCAACGATGACACCCAGAACAGTGAGCAACCACGTCAGATTCAATCCCACGGCATTTAGAATGCAGCAGAAGGTTGCAAGTACCAAGGCATAGATAATGATGCCGTAATGCGAGATCTGCACAAGCCGTTGAGACGGACTGTCAGGTTTAATGTATGTCTTGTACACGTCGAACGTCAGGAGTGAGGAGACTGCGATGAGCTCAGCTGATGTACTGCTCGTAACTGCCATAAAGAGCAGAAGTAACATAAGCACGGCTCCACCTTTTCCAAGTAGTGCTATTGCAGTAGCTGGAGAAGACAGCCCCGCACTGTTCTGAGTAGTCGACAACGGATTTGGATACGTAGGGAAAGAAGGCGTATTAGTCAGTGCCGCAGATCCCAAGCCCATGGCTGTTGCAAATCCAAAGGGAATACCATACCAAGCGATTCCCCCAAGTAGATATGCTCGCACGCTTGTCTCTGGACGCGAAGCAATTGCGCGCTGCCAGTACGCTTGATCCAGCCAGACGGTGCTGAAGCCTGCAACTAACAAATCGATGGCGAAGATTAGTCCGTCAATGGAGCGGAAGGTGAGATAGGAGCCCTCGACATTTCTAGCAATCGGCATCTTCTCTGACGCTTCTATGAGGAGAGCGTAGAATTTGGAGGGACTCCCAACGACGTCACTTGTGGCGTACATGAGGAAGCCAAAGACGAAAATGGCGATGAAAAGGATTACGGTGTGCGTGTAGTCGCAGAGGAAAGTACTGCGGAGACCGCCAGCAATGACGTAGACTGCGACGACGAGGGGAATGAGAAAGCATGCAGCATAGACGTTCATGCCTGAGAGGGCTGCTACAACCTAAGTTCCGGTGAGCACTATGTGTGTTTGCTTGCAGTAGTGTTAAGGTACCTGAGAGCCTCCAAGTACAAGGCAGGCGCCAACAAGCATGTTGGTGGCTAACCCATTGAAGAGGTAGGTGATGTGAGCAATCTTGCCATGTCGAGCTAGAACGATCTCCGGAAACGTGTGCGCTCCAGGTGCATTTGCTTTGATCTTGATGGCGATGATAGCGAACAAAAGGATTTGAAAAGAGCCGCTGGCTCCATACCACATCGGGCCGCATATGCCGTAGCTATACGCGAAGGTGGAAGAAGTTAAGAGCTGGGGTCATAAGCAGAGAAAAGGGACATGAATAGTCTAGAATCGACGTACTGTTGCTGACCATGTCCATGAGCTTTTACAAACATATTAGTATCAGAATCTTCCATTTAACTAGTAGTGAACAGAAGTAGATATGATGAAGGACTGAAATCTTTTCACACCAACCTGACAATACCCGCGGCAATCAAGCCGGGTTTGACGCTTCTCGAAGCAGTATTGAACTCCTCTGCCTGATGGGTTGAGAAGGCAGTGTATCTATTTTGCATCCACGTTATACTCAACATGAGAGCAGCGAAAAGCCCTCCAATGCCAATCACAATCCCGTAGCCCGCACCGGGAGGCAAAACTTGGAGGTTGCTACTCTCTGCCATCTTAAAAACAACTCAGAGATGAAAAATAAAAACGAAATTAGAGAAACATCATAAGGAGACACATGAAGAATTTTGAATGCTGTACTTAGCCTCTCATGGAAATGCTAGATGTAAGGTCATCAACGTGACAAGACGTAAAGAGTCCAATCAGCTTCATTATCAGCTATCATTTGCGGTGGGTATACATAGTGCAAGGTTGAGTTTCCCGTCCCTTGCCGACATTGATAAAACCGTTGAGCAATCCGGAAAAAGAAGGTCGTTATCTTTGAAGTGTCGTTGATAAGACAGCAAGTGCAGCAGTGGCAGGGCAGGTTACGCGAGACACGAGTCGTTCGCCAAAGACACAACCGATCAATGAAAGATACCTTACGTACCTACAATTTCGGATTCACTGCTCACCACTTGAACTTTCCTGATACATTCATATGAACATAAATTAAGGACTTGGCCGTTGCGGCATATTGATTTGCGAACTAATGGAAGATAGTGTCACATGTCTGAAAGTTGATATTCAAACATTCTTGAACTTTTGCAATCCAATGTACGCGCTGCCTCTTTCCCCATTTACGCAAAACCATCCACCTCCTCAATAGCCCATCTCATAACTTGACCCCCTTCTTCCTCCTCGCCTCCCTCTCCTTATCCCTCAACAACCTCCTCAAAATCTTCCCACTCGGACTTTTCGGCACCACATCAATAAACTCCACCCCGCCCGCCAGCCACTTATGCCTCGCCTTATGCTTCTCCACATGCCTCACAATCCCCCTCTTCAGCGCCGCCTCGCTCTCCTCCAACCCCACCTCCCCACTCTTCACCACAAACGCCATCGGCACCTCGCCCGCGCGCCCATCGGGCACAGGGATGACCGCGCAATCCGCCACGGCCGGATGCGTCAGCAGATGCGCCTCCAGCTCCGCAGGCGCCACCTGCATGCCCTTGACCTTGATGAGCTCCTTGATGCGGTCGACGATGAAGATGTGCTCGTGGCCCGAGGTCGGGTGGCGGCGCACCAGCGCCTCGTCGCCCGTGCGCATCCAGCCATCCTGGAAAGTCTCGCGGTTCGCCGTGGCGTTGTTGAGGTAGCCCAGCACCACCGAGGGCGACTTGACGACGAGCTCGCCGGGTTGGTCGTGGCCTGTGATCTCCGTGCCGTCGAGGGTGACGAGGCGCGCTTCGTAGCCCGGGAGCAGCGAGCCGCTGCTGCCGGGGAAGATGTCGTGCGAGGAGGATGAGCACACGACGGTGCTGGTTTCGGTGAGGCCGTAGCCTTGGCGGATGGCCCACGAGGGGTAGATTTGGTTGAGGTGTTCGGCGGTTTCGCGGCCGAGCGGGGCGGCGCCGGTGAAGATGGTGTGGACGCTGGAGAGGTCGTAGGAGCGGAGGGTGGGGAGGTTGTTGACCATGTTGATGATGATGGGTGGGACGAGGTAGAGGGTGTTGATTTGGTGGTTTTGGATGGTGGCGAGGAAGGACTTGAATTCGAAGCGCGGGAGGATGATGACTTGATCGCCGCGGTAGAAACCGACGTGCGCGATGAGGACGAGACCGTAAATGTGAGACAAGGGAAGAAGTCCGAGGGCGGTGTCTGTGTAGTCTGATACTGTTCCGGGTTGCTTTTTCGTCTCTCTGAAAAAGCTTTCAAAAGCCGTGACCTGCAAGGTGTTGGCAATCACATTTCGATGTGAGATCATTACGCCTTTCTGAAGCTTCGTCAGCCTGCAATGATCTACTCCACTGCAGCCTTGCTACAAACCGGCAATCCAGAAGTGCCACTTGAATAGCAGAGAAATGCTGTTCTTTTTGCTCCATCTCCTCTCTTCAAACGCAGTTGTTCCAGCCGAGGTTGCTTTGAACCTTCCTCAATCAAGTCACCGACAGTTTTGTATCCACCAGGTGAAGGTTGACCGTTTGTTGCTTCTTTTGGTAGTTCCAAAATATAAACGCGATTCTTGGGTATGCCGACTTGTGACGCAGCCTCTAAAGCGGTCTTCAGAAGGGTAGTACAGGTGAAGAGACATTTCGCCCCCGAGTCTTTAAGTTGATACACAACTTCAGAGGTGGAATATGCAGCATTCGCAGGCGTCTGGATGCCACCCAATCGATGTGTTGCCCAGGCCAATGGAATAGTGTCAAGCTATGACATGGTGAGATTTGGTTCGTGATTAAAGATGGTGACAATTGACCAACCGTATTGGCAGAGAAAACACAGATGACCTTGTCCCACTCAGTGCCCTCGTTTGGCTGCCAACCCAACTCTTTTGCCAAACCTCGTGCAAGGTAGTCAGTGCGCTCTTTCACTTCAAGTGCCGAATACGTTTTGCCAGAAAGACCGCAGGTAAAGGGATTTCGCGAGTAGCCAAGGGGATGCCGGCCCCATATTTCGTCAAAGACGAAATCATGAATGGTTATAGAGTCAGGGGGTTCCTGAGCTAGCTTTGGTACCCAAGATGGAGGATAGAATGGCATTTTTCCGCGATTCTTTGTAACGAAGGTTTTTTTTTGGTCTTCTTAGCAACATGAAACAATATCACACTAAATCCTCTTATCTTAATCGGGTTAAAGTTAAATACATACCGCGGTCGCCTTACGGAGCGGACATGATAAACTGAGGGGAAGTCGTGCCGCTAATCCTAGCGCTCGATGACGAGAGACGGCACAGGAGAGGGCAGTTCGCTGGGGCCCATTGTGAAAACACGGAAAGCAACAGCCGCGACAGTGAATCAGCAAGCGTATCAATTGTTCAACCACCAACATCACCGCTATCCGTCCTGGACAGCTTGACTCGACACGAAGGAATCTTCTGATTGTTCATCTTCTGCCGAGGTTGAGATGGTTCAGATGCTTAGTGATGCCACTTCAAATTTTTACTGTATCCTCGTCGTTCATGTTCGCACCGATCGTCCATCAAGCCAGCTGTACTCAATGAGTGATTGAATTCATCGGAAATGCATGTAGAGACCGGTGAATGACAACTGTGGGCGTGTTGTGATATATGCAACAGCTCGGCGGAACTGCGCGGCAAACTTCGTTTCAGCTCTCAGAAGCTTGCACCTCCCAGGCGCGACCGGTGGGCAAATTGTGATCAGCGCATCCTCCTGAACCCCGTTTCCACTTGCTTTACATGGCCTAGCTCAATAGATTCGCATGGTGGTTGGTTTACGTTTGTGTCAATCTCATATTTATTATGTTTTGTGAAAATGAAGTATTTTGAAGTTTATTGAAGCTATTGGAGATGAGATGAGACCGAGTTTCGAGAGGATGAGAGCGGATGACTATGAGGAAAGCCTCGAGATCTCACTGTCGCTGTTTTTTCTTTTACTGATTTTGATCGATTCGCTAATTTAATTTAGCAATCTCATCATTCCGTCTGTCTTTTATTTACTTAAGTTGTACTCCAAGGATTTTAAAATACTATTGATGAGCCTGCATATATGCTCGCTGTAGAAAGCGCTGCACTGAACGGCTGCATCACCAGACACCCTTGACATTGGTTTTCGCAGTTAGTCAACTCATTCATTCCAGACTAAGCTTTGTTCTGTACCACTTGCCTTCCTTATGGTACTGTGCTTTGATCGAGGAGTTTCTTTTGTTTCCGGTGCTTCATCGTGGAAAGGCATCTTGCGTACTCTTCGACGCCTTTGCACGCTTGCGGAGATAAGATCATGCCTCCATATTCGCGATTCTTTGCTTTTGGCCTATGGAGCTGTCTGACAACGTCTTCCTAATCATCATTCGCCAATGTTGGAACTTTACTTTTCTCGAGTTCATCGAGTTGGTCGGCTTGGGACACGTCAAAAGCTACTTGGATATATCGGAGTTTTTAGGCAAAATGAGAAGCTGGGCAAAACTTGTGGTTGCGTCAAACTGGTATCCCGATGGGCTCGCGCGATATATTTCCACGCTTGCCGGGCGAGTCTCTCAATTTTTATTGTGGGTTCCCAATCCTATATCATGGCTCCTCTGCAAGTTTCTCCAAGTCTTGCCGCAGAGTCTCTACAAACAATCCCATGAATTTCCAATCCATTTCGTCATCGTCTCTCTCTATGTGCTCCTTCAAGCCCACCGCTCCTACCTGCCATGTCATGCAAATTTCCAGCCCTCCGTCTTTCAGTCCAATCACATTAACCTGAAAGGGGGGTCCGATCGGACTCGCAGGCTGTGAAAAGATCATTCGCTCAATTACCACTTCACTCTCGTTGTCTGCTAACATATTCTGCTTCATGTCCACATTTCCTAGGTTACTTATTTCCCAACTGTAGTCTCGAGTACCGCCGATCTGCTTCTGCATCCATGACCGCAAGTCGGAGACGTATCTCAGCAGGCCAACTGGTTGGTTACGAAGAGTTGCTGCAGCGTGAGCAATGTCTTGACCTTGGGTGCGTATGACCTCCCAGATTTCTTCGTCGCTAGGGTTCGATGAGATGTAAGGTGTATGCCGGGTGTATGCTCCTCCCGCAAAGTTGCCGAAAAGATCGTCGGATACGCCAAGTGCTTTTCGGAGATTGACTGGAGTCTGAGCGATGAAGTTGGCAGCTTCGTCTGTGGGCTTGCCCGACAAATCAAGAGCTTTGCTAAGTGCGCGAGTAATTAAATGATTTAAGAGAGGCGTCAACTTGGCCTTGTTTCTCTTGCAGGTAGCGAGCACACCTTTGAATGTCTGCGGATCGATGCTGGTATACTTGACACTGGTGGTGGATCCCAGTCCCGGAGTACGTGCATCAGTAAAGGTCTTTGTTCCGCTCCAGGTTTTGTCGTCAGCACCGCTGATGCTAGGTGGAATTCCAAGAGCCCGGCTGATGAATCTAGGTAAATATGTGGCTAATACTGGGGCAAGAAGGTATGAGAGATCGATTGGCATTTTCATTGACATATCCCCCGCGGGCCATAGAACAGCTTCTACTGGATCAACAATCGTACTTTGTTCGACATATTTCATTCGTATTGACCTTTGGAGGGCTGTGTAGAATGTTCGGTGGAAAGCAATTCCAGACATCCCATCTCCGTGGCTGTGCGAGTAGGCAAACGAGGCAAAGACACGGTATTGACTCGACTCGCTAGCTCTGGAGAGAGGCAAGATATTAAGCGCCCATGCGGGCGTCGAGGGAACATCGTTGAATCTCAATTCGGGCGCATTGTGTAGTTGGCCAATTGCGGACTCCAGCAATGTTTCTTCTTTGCTTTGTCCAGATGACGGGTCCTTTTTGAGGTCGTTGGGCACGAGCATCCGAAAATGGTTCCGTAGATCTAGTTGATGAGGTCGAGCCCAGATTGGTTTCGAAGTATGGGCATCTCTAATTGCGAATGATAGTAATGGATGCTGTTTGATGCATTCTGCTAGAGCCGAGGCGTACAAATCAATTTGTCCCAAGCGGGGTTCGTTGATAAGCTCCCCAGGAAGCACATAGATGGCGCCTACCATGACGCTGCTATAATATCCTAGGTCATGCCTAATCATGCAACGTCTCTCATTGGGGCCTGTTGTCAATGATTAAGAAATTGCAAGTAGCAGCACGGGCTGCAAAGCATCAATGCCTACTAGGTTCTTGTTCATTCATATATTCCATGATTGAGTAATTCGAGGTCAAATTCGACGTGACAGAAGGTTGGAGGTTGGAAAGATGGTAGATTCTGTTCAAGCTTTCGAAGTGCTGCTGGTATTGTAGGGCGAGTGAATTGGATGGGTTCGCAGCTTATGCAGGTACCCGAGTGATCGGATCGGCGGCAGGTTTTCTCGTTGTCACGAGACTGAAATTTGTCCACAACCACCAAAACATCGTAATATTTCAATGCAGTCAACTGGTATTCTTTAGTAAAAGATCGCCACAGACGGTCTGTTGTTCAGCAATACGATACACCCCTTGGCGCGTTCGTTTAATGTCTGGTGTTGACACTGACGAAGTCTCCAAGAGTTGACAGGTTTATCTTCCAAACATCAAAACATCCATGCTGTTCTATGCCTATCTCAGGACTGTCGACTGTCTTCACCCACAGTCTCCATACTTAGAACTCCACTTCCCGTTGTCGTACTCAATGGTTCCTTCTCCAAAGACCCTAAGCTGTTCGAGCCATCCCCCCATGGCTGTGTATTTGCTCGAATCAGTCAATGTTCGCAAACTCGATGAGCTTGCTTCCTTTGCTGCCGGTGGCGGGAATGGAGGAGGCTGCAGCCGGGCTGGTGGCGACGGAGGTGGTGTCAGCTACGACGGAGCTGGTCACGGAGACGGCGATGGAGGTCGCCGAGGATGGCGCAGAAGTGTCTCGAACATCACAGCTAAGCAAGAACAATCCCCTTTCAGGTAGCCCGATTTGTTGGCCTTTATTTTATTTTCTTTTTCTTTTTCTTTTTCTTTTGCCTTTTTTCTTTCTATTATAGGTCGATGCTGCCGCCTTGTCGCCTTGCTGCAATAAGTCGATGTGCTGGAGAATCCGATGCCGTTTCGGCTCAGTTTGCCGCTGCCTTTAGCTCGTCCGGACCGCCAAAATCAGGATGGGAAAAACAGCGTCGAAATTTGGCATGCATAAAGTCGGCTTTCATATAACGTGGGATAGATTATATGTGAATTTCAGAATAGAATCGTTCGCTGGAAGAAGACATATCATATCACAACATATAAAAAAACACACATTAGACATAACACCCAAAAATACAAAGATCTCAAGATTTACAAAGGATATAGAAATATAAAAACCCTGAGAGTACAATAGCCTTAGAGTCTTTTGATCCCCAGGGCCTCCACATCCCTAGGGTCTCCATGGACTCCGTGTCCTCAGGACCTCGGTATCCCCAGGGTCTCTGTATTCTTAGGATCTCCGCATTCCTGGGTATTCTGTTCCCTTAGGATTTCTATATCCCCAACGCCTCCGCTAAACCAATAATTAAACTATCTAACTAGTTTAGGCCGTTAGTGGCCCAGATTCAGGCCTGCAGTTTGTTTAAACTTTCCTCTGAGTACCAATAACATAGTTTTGACAAGGATGCTATTCTTGATCTACAAGTTTCTTCAGCTAAGGCGGCGTACCTGGTAACGAACCACCCCCCCTAACGGGCCACCTCCACACCTCCGAATTATTTCATCTCATT
>JAGEMR010000252.1:0-18924 GCA_021030915.1 Astrothelium macrocarpum
AAATAATATTTATTTTTTATAATGATATATAAAAATAATATCCAATTATTTATATAAATATTCTGAATTATTAAAATTCATTTTTAATTATCAGATTATTTTATATAAAATCTTTTTTTATGATTTAAAATAATAATAATTTTTATATATAATAATATTTTTATTAAAAAATCAATTTTATTGAAATTATAAATATTAATATTAATAATTCTATATTTATTAATTATATTATATATAAAATTAAATCAGTTTTATATAATTATAAAATTTTTAATTAATATTTTTTAATAATTAATTTTTTATCGAAATTATATTTTAAATAATGATTATTATTATATAAAATTTATAATTTATCAAATTCTGATATATAATATATTTTAAATTTCGCATAAATAATTAATCATATTTTATATATTATTTTATTTAAATAAAAAATCATAATTGATTAAATTTATAATATGATTCAAAATCATTTTTTTTTTATTTTAATAAAATTTATTAAATTAATTGAAATATTATATCATAATTATCAATTATCATATTAAATAATTAATATTATATAAAAAATTTTATAAATTTGAATAATTTTTTATATGTTAAATTTTTGATCTTTTTTTAAAATTTTGAAAATTATAATTATTCTATTTTTTTTAAAAAATGTTTTCATTTTTATATATAGAAAAAAGTCGCGTCAAAAAGAAAAATTTGTATAAATGCGGAGCGGTGTTTCGCTCGTTATGTTGTTCCGCTCGCTATGCAGATACGTTAGTTCTTTATATAAAACACGTAATTCAGAATTTCTAATTAATCTTATTTTCATTTTATTAATTATCAGTGTTATTGAGATATTCAAATTTAAACGCGTGGTAATGAGAATTAATTTGATGTGCACAAGATGGGCCCGTGCACGAGGTGGTGAAATCTCCTAGTCCGTGCGTTGCTCAACATGGTGATTGATACGTTGCGAGAGCTCAAGCAACCCGAGCTAGTCAGATCTTACGGAAATGATCAAAAGGCCATGCAAAGAGAGAGGGATCTGTCTTATATGAAGCACCAACCGTTCAACCTAATTTCCAAATTTTTTTGGCAAATCTTCCATTATCTAAATCTATACCGCGAGCTCGACTCCATTGCCTTTGCTCGTAGGCCATGATTCTGATCATGTTTGCCCTCCTTGCCTGTTGGCAAAAAAAAAAGTAGATGACAATTTTCATGAAGTCATGTGAGCCACATTATCGTCTCGATTCGTAGCGTATAACTTAAAATTGGATATTTCAACCTCATTTACTATACAAGAAGCCTTTAACCAACAAATTTTACTAACAGAATGGAAGTCCAGGTATTCAGAGTCTCCCCAGATGGTGCGAAGGCCAAATGCCTTGTAAAGAAATGAGTGAACAGCACGAAGATCAGCGAGTTTCTCGACCGACTCTCTATTTTAAATGAACAACTTGATTGCTCGACTGTTAGTCTAGGAAATGAACCAGAGAGAATGTTTTAATACGACTTGTGTCCTTGTTTGAGATCAAAGATCTAAAAGGCCCAACGGTCGTGGACAATGGAGTCGCATTAGTTATGATAGTTGTAACAAGTGTGTAGAATGTTGGGAAATTTTTCGTCAAAACTATCGTCTGCCTCTGGAGCTGATCGAGAAGGGTTGTTCGGTTAGGAAAGTCTACCTCGGATTAACATACCTAATAAGTCTAACGTTTAACAATTCACTAGTATAATATCTGTCAAGCTCATAGTAATGCTTAGCGAATCGGCACTATAATATTGAAAAAGTAAATGATATGATATTGAGCAAGTAAGTGATATAATATTGAGCAAGCAAATGATATAATATTGAGCAAGCAAATGATATTGCACTGAGCAAGTCAATGATATAATATTGAACAAATATATAATATAATATCGAATGAGCGAGTATTGTAATATGAAACAGATGAATGATATAGTATCTGACGTGTCAAGAAGAATGTTGTTATCGCTGTCCACTCAGCTCAATGCGAATCTGCCCGTGGCCTACCCAGCTGGCAACTGCATAGCTACCAACCCTGTATTGTCCTTTCTTCATGACCTGATCTTCCGATGCTTTTCCTAGAACAAGTTAAGCCCAGCAGGTGTCTTCTTTCTTTGCTTTTCATTTTCCTTTTTTTTCCCCCCAAAGGTAATCTTACGACAGTCCTTTTTCCAGCGAAAGATCGTAGGATGATAGTCCCCACAACAAGCTACAACACAACCTTTTCCAGAATCACTAAGCCGATTCCGCCCACTTTGATGGAGTTGGTCTCTCGATACGGCTTCTCACGGAGGCAAGTTCTTTGACGACTGATTCTGTGATTACTAAGCCTACAATGACCCTTTTCACAACAGTCCCTCCGGCACTATCAACTCGATGCATGCTCTTTTTCATCTCACTGAACGAGGATCCATATCAGACAGTCAACAACTTAAACTCCATTTGCAATTCATCAGCGCTATCATAGGTGAATGAACCTTCTGCTCCTAACGTGTCTCAAAATTGCTTATACGCGGTAATACCGTCGAACACAGCTAATCCAATTACACTTTTACAGCTTCATGACCTGATACTCAAGATAGTAACTCTCCGTCGCCCTGACACTTTTAAAAAGCTGGCATCTTCGGAAAGTCGTGCTTTCCGAGCGCGAACAATCCTTGCTGATCATCAGTGTCTGGCAGATCATCCTTTTGACTGAAAAGATGCTTCTCTGCTTCATCCAATTTTTCTCATATTCTCCAGTTGACCAAGACTCACGAGATCGGGAGAGGCCGTTGCAAGCAATCTAATTCCGCCAAGCACACTTCATTGCACTCACTACCTCATTACAATGACATGTTCAATGATTTCCTCGAGATATCGTATTGCGACGAGCTTGCAACCATCTGGGCATCAGCGATGACGCGCCTTTGATCAACGCTCAAGCGAGTCTAGTAGGCACTAGCAGCTTCGAATCTCACAAAAGCTTCCCCTGTGTCTCTCCTTGTTACTACGCAGAATGTTAATCTTGAAGCACCTCTTGCTTCTTGCCCCTACACTTATATCAGATAACAGCCACATTGAGCAACATCTTGGTGGTATGGTCAACCATGCTGGTAGGAAAGAAAGCTGTGGACCTGCTTCTCTACGCATTTCGACGTGGACAGTTCCCCAGATTGGCGTAAACTATTCATGGACATAAGCTACTCTACAGCGAGTGCTCACGATCTCTGAGGTTTCTTCCAGGTTTTTCCACGTCATGATGAATTATACCACGCTGGTGAGTCCAAAGTAAAGCGAAAATTACGCAACAGCGGTGATGACACAGAGAACGCGTATTGACGACTTTGACTGCCGCGCATTGCAACCTTAAGGCAGGAAGACCGTTACTTTAGGCCCTATCTCGGGCTGGCTGAGGGAAGGTAGCTGAGGCAACCTGAGTGGTTCAATCTTATCAGAAACGGAGGCTCGCTGGACACTAACGAGCCTAGCATACTTATTCGCGGTGCTTAAGATACTATGCGCAAACGCAAACTAATTGCAAGCCGGCTTTCATCAACAAATCTCATCTTGAAACCCTGAAGACGACGATTGGCTTTCCAATATTCTTTTGGTGCTTTACTTGTGAGTGGTTAAGCGTGCTCTTCTCTGAACTCTAAATCCTTGAATATTCTTCATTTCTCATTCTAGGACTTGAGATTGTCTCAGACACTGTACGTGTGTCCTTGCCTATTTTTAGCCGGCTGGAAGCGACCTCAGAACTATGGCTTCTCTAAAGCACGTGCTCTGAACCACCAACCTTTCTAGGATTACATCAACGTAAGCACAGAGCTATTTTTCTTTTTTCAGAACATGGTCACGAGTCCTCCACATCAAAATCATACTCAAGAGCCTTGAAAACAATATTAGGAGAGATTGATCAAGTGTTAGTTCGGACGGTTCCCAGAAAGTCCAGGAAGCTAATTTGAGAGTACGATGATTGGGCCAGATATGCGTGATATCGACGCCAAAGTCGAATTGTTGGTTTCTTTCCTTCATTCAATCTAGTCGTGCTATACCAAGCCATTCTTTTAGCATGAATTGCTATCGGATGGGACTACAGTGTGGTTAGTTTCGACCGTTATCAAGCCGTCAGTCTTGCGTCGACCCATTTCCACGGCCTCGGGTTCGGCGCTACAAAGGTTCCACAGTTCCAAGACAGAACTAATGCTTGGGATCGATGTGGTTCGGAATCCGGGTTAGAAATTGTAGAAGACTGCTGAAAACTTGGTCCCTTCCACGTGGAAAGATGCTTCTTCCATGATCAAATTCGGAGTAAGCTGCTGCCTTACGCAGAACCCTTTTTTTCGACGTGGTAGGATTGTTGACGTGAGATACAATCTACGATCCATTGTGCTTTTCCAACATCATAATAGGAATAACACGAGGAGCCAGTCAAGTATGCGGTCATCATGGTCTTCATTTCAAAGTCTTCCATCAGTCGGGCTATGTCAATTATTTTCATGTAGTAAGATTGAAGCCGGGAATAAAGCTGCACGTCACCGTCTCATATCGGCCGAAGTTACGTAAGGATGAGGCCTTGAATCGGTTTACTAAGCCTCGATAGGCAAATGGCGCGACGCACGATAGCAAGTCCAGGTGTGTCAGAACCATAGAATCGGCTTTCAAGAGTTCCCGATACTCTGGGTCGAATCTGAGCGTGGGTGAGTTATGTGGAATCTAAGCTGGTTGGCCCCTGTCAGCGAGTCGATCCGTATCATATGCAACACGATAATCAACATATCAGATTACAAATGCGATCGGATCTCCGATGTCAGCGAATGCCCAAGCATGCCTTCGTGCCAACTCTGCGATTTGCCATCGTATTTGAATGGATGCTAGGCATTGCGGTCTCGACGTGAAAAAATTGGGAGTGGATTCACAGTGGGAAGAAGTAATCTGGCCAGGCCTTTCTCATGGCTAGACGCGAGCGCGTAGTTACATAGTCTTGCATGTCCCAATTAGTCTCTTTAGTCCGCAGCGATCTTGCAATAGTCCACCTTTTATGCAAGACCCTCCCCAGCAGTATATTAACCGACGCCTTTGGCTTCGTGGCTAGATTAGTTGCTTTTTTTCTTCATGCAGCTCGCCGGAAGGAGAAGATACTTGGTTGAACTATGTCAATCACGGTTTAACATATCAAGACGATCACGATCTCACCGGTTTCACGTGGAATGCGATCGTAGAATTTCCGTCGCAAGTTGACCGTTAATTTCAGCGACGTCATTCGCACTCTTCAGCATAAATGGAGAGCTTTTGTGAATGCTTTGTGGCTGTTTCGACTTAATTAAAAGATTGCCAATCGGAACGTGCCGACGGAGGGGTTTCAGCTGGTTAGTCATGTCAGAAGTAGCGCCAAACACAAAAATGGAGCCGTTATAAGCGAAAGGCAGAGCCAAAGCGCTGGGGCCAGAAGTTAAAAAAAAAAAAAAAGGATGAACACATGATCATCAGCATCATGTCGCTCGTGCATATGCTAATTCCCGGTGATACATGTGGGGTGATTTTGCAGCCGACAGAACAACGGTTCGTGGTACATCAAAGAGCCTCAAGCAATGTAGTTACACCATCATAGCGTGGCCGATGGTTACGGCATCCACGGTGCCGCCAACCGCATCGTTCGAGTTATCATTGGACAATGACCTGTAACGAGCTTCAGGAAACAAGATTTCTGATCAGCCCACGTCAATTTTCGCCGTCCTCATTTGTATATTACCCCTGAGACGATCTTCGACTTCGACTCATGATCCTTGGGAATACGCGGCGTAGCCGTCTGACGCAGTAGGGTGTACACAACGGAGACACGAGAGAAACGCGTGGCATGGCTGAAAAGCAAGCACGTTGAGCTGTGCCGGCCCACATTGCTTTTTCCAATGCAGGGTCTGCAGAAGACTCTGCAGATCTTCCTGCTTAGTTTGCAGCTTAGTCATGAACATGGTGAGGCAAGAGACTCCGCTTGGATGCCTGAGTCTGTCGTGACATCGAGCAAATCATGCTGCATCATAGGAGTATAGCCCTAAACTAATTCCCAGGAGTTTGGTTTGGCGTTTGGCACTTAGACACTGACACCAATAAAGTCCAAAGATAAGTGCCGGACTGCCACACTGCCACCTTTATTACCAATGTTCGGGAACAAGTCAGTTTGAGACGGAATTTTCGCCTTCTTGGCATAGCGAGACGAATCTCCTGCAGTGATTTCTGTACACGTTATAGTCTCTACGCTGTGGCTTACCTCTGTCAATTGGCGGTGTGCCAACTCGCTCTGCTTCTTTCCTCTTTGGTTTCTTTGAGCACGTCTTGGCGAAGATCGAGTCGCGCAAGCATTTCGATTTGCATTGGTATTCTGCTTCGACACAACGTGATCTTGAATGATCGAGAGAAAGGCGTGGATGTTAAGGCTCACAGACAGCTCGCTAGCGAGCGAAGCCATGAGGTCGCAGGAGTGTTGGACAATGTCGGTGTGCACCTTCATCCCTAGCACATGAGTCAGCGATACGACGAACATCCCCCTACATGAGTCGGTGTCGGTGGCTGTTCCGAGGCGAAGGATCGTACATACTTTAAAGCCAATGGCGAACTCTCATCCTGGATGTTTGGGCTGGCAGGCGTGCAAGAAATGCGGGACGGGACGAGACCAATCCGTGCGAGTGCATTTCCCCCAATTTACTGGATTGATCCAACCGATTCTATGTAACTTACCCGACGGACTGGATCACGTCTTCCTGGGAGAAGCGCGAGGTCTAGAACCGCACTCACGTCCAGCAACCAAAGAGTCACAGAGAACAGACAGCGACGCCACAGCTTCGACACAGGCCAGAAGGCCAGAAGGCCCACAACTGTTTGGAAATGATTAAGCAGCTATTCTTGGGCAATCATATCGGAGTGCTTAACTGCCTTGGGTATCGAGGCCCGGCGTGCCTTGCCGAGCCCGTCTTTGCCGTCCGCTTCGAATCGTACCCAAGCGCCGCATCTCGGCACATTAGGTGCTCAAAGACCGCCAATGCCCCACCTTCATCCTCCGCGCTACATCAATGAATCTACTATACCCGAGCATGCGCAACTGCTTACATGCAATTCCTTCCTTATGCAGCACCTTGACGAGCCTCGCACGCCACTGCCTTCTACTTCCCGTCCAATGCTCCATGCTCTGCTCTCTCAGGCGCACCTGCCTGACTCGGTATGCTGGATCTACCCCCATCCAGCCTTGGTCGCAGAGCTTGACCACACTTTGGGGTCAGCCCTCTAACTTGCTTTTGGCTAGCTCTCGGCCAGATAATCGTGGAGAGCAAGGCTGGACTCGGCCCTAGATCTGATAAGAGACATGTCCTGGAGCCCATCCCAATGGCGCCCATCCCAATGGCGCCCATTCTACCTTTGCGGGTATAGGATAATATCATCAGAATGATCGCGCAATAGACAGCGCTTGGCAACGGCCATGACTTCTAGTCTCAACTGGCGTCACAGCACCCATGAAGTCGATAAAGGGGTGAGTTTCATCAATCAACTTCCCCAACACTCCAGTCGGGATGCTGCCTGCCTTGATCTCGAACTCACCACCCTCTCTCTTATAAGCAATCCAATGTCTCCCGCCAAAGTCCTTGCACCTGTGTCTTACCTACGAGACAGAATGCCTGCATCGCGGGAACAGACGTCTGATGTTCGACAGGCCCCCAAGAAGCTTCGGGCTGCGTGCGACAACTGCCACCAGGGAAAGGTCAAATGCTCTGGAGGACAGCCATGCGAGAAGTGCGAGAAGGGCGGCTTGAGCTGTGTTTATAGCGTGTCCAATCGTATTGGACGGCCTCGAAACTCAAGAAATGATAAGACCTTGGAGCGTATCCGAAGGTCCCAGCAAGATCAAGAGTCACCTCGGAGTACTGCATCTGAAGAAGCGGAGCGGTTAGAACACCGGACAAGTAGCAGTGTGACGCCAATCAGTGAAAACATTGAGGACCCGCTGCTAACTCACAATCTGGATCCTGCGGGAGTTCGTTTGCCGTCCACCACACGAGATGAAGCATTGTTGAGTCAGAGCAGTGCCTCGTTGTATCAGACGGCAAGTCATGAACACTTTGGTTCTTTCAGCCCCTTTTCCAGCTATGGTACACCTTTGCCATTCTTGGGTCTCGAAGGTTCAGAGGGATCGGAATACATGGAAGATGTGTTTAATGTGGAGGTAAGTTGTTCCCGGTTATCAGATGGTCACAAATTTGGCCTCGGGGCTTACCGCATTGTCCGAGTAGAACGATGCATCTCAATCACCCATTGTAGATCCGTGCTGGATGTCTGGCACGAAAGCAATACCAACACCGCAAATGCCACCAAACGCTTTTTCACGGATGCAAGATTCTACCCCTATGGACGACATTGTGAGAACGTATTCGAACCCGGAAACTACTTCAGCAGCTTTGAATTCATTTCCCAAATATCCCGCCACTCCTACCTTTTCTTCTCCTTCGACTTCGCATCGCTCAATGTCAAGCTCGGACTATATGCGGCCGTCAACATCACAATCTTCCATCTTTGGCTCGAATCTCGCACACTATACCGGGTCGTCTGACCCTCAAAATTACGGAACAGGATCCCGTTGCAATTGTTCAAAGAATCAAGCTTGGTTACTCATCCAGATGAAGAATCTTGATAAGCTTCGTAACACATTAAAATTCGACGTCACGTTGGTCAGCATATCCGATGCCATTCGCAAGTGGCAGACTCTATCACGATGCCATATATGCCGAGGCGGACGTGATCGGCTTGAAACGCTCTCCATTGCAGCAATGAACATGAGTCTGGCCACGCGAGTCTTACAGAGTCAAGTCTTTGCCCTACACAATTACTCCAAGCATCCGACTTCAGAGGAACAAGAGCTCGCGCAGGCAGCAAGTAACACAGGTCTGGACCACGATTCAGTTGCAGCTTCGTTTGGAGCATATACCGCCGTTCCTGCGGAATCTCGCATGTTATCTGCGACAATGCTATATCGTGCCATCAACAAGATCATCAACGTCCTACGTGAATGCCAAAGAGAAGCCGAACAACTAGAACAACGACTGGGCTACTCTCATAAAGCCCAACCCTCTTTCCAAATGGCGCCTCCCCTCAGTCATGCTGGCAGTATTGACGGATCGATGGGCGCCAAGTCGATGGAGCTTGATGAAGCTAATTTCGACCACTTGCTGCAGACAAGACAACTACAAACAACCATGAGCAGATTGGAACAAGACTTGCGTGATCTGCAGACAACCACTGGACAATGCATATCCAATTTCATGAGAGGATGAGATACCCCGGGAAACATGTATGTGCATGGTTGGCGTCTGCGAGTTGTTGCTCACGTGGTAAATCTTCAACAGGTTTGTCAAGGGACGAAGGATCCTGGATAGCAATCCAAACGGTATGCTTGTGATCCTTCAATAAAATTCGACCCAATCGTTATGCGCATTGCCGATTATAAGACTGTACCCCATTTCAATTTGACGTTGTCCTATCTATTCTGTACACTGCATTGTTTTCCATTTCTACACCAAAGAATGTATTGTGGGAATCTGGGCTCCTCTATCAAGTCACTATCGCTTTTCGAGGCCTATCAAACCCGATGCAAAAACGGTGTCTATTCATGTATATTACGAGATTGGAATGACGCTGATACGGGTTTTCTTTGTCTTAGATACTCGGTGTCCTACCGTAGATCGGATCTCATCCAAGATCTGAATCGCGACCAGTCCGTTATCAAAATCACATTGCCTCCACTAAGCAACTCAACCAACAAGGAAATCGCCCATACATCATCGGTAAGTTTCGTTTGCTTTCTCACCGCTTCTATGATATCTGTTCTGTAATCCCCCTCGTGTCAGGCATGCCTCACGTACATTTCAAGATCGTCACTGACCCTAATCCTATTAGCAAACTGGACTTTTGCCAACAAGTCACAAAATCTTTCTACCTTGCCGCACAAAAACTTGAGAATGTCCATGCAGACACAATTGCAAGGCTAATATGCCGTTTAAATGAATACGTCTTCGTGTTAACATTGCTGCTCGCTGCTTTTGAGAGCATTTAATATTACTCAACACCGTACACCTACGCGAAAGCGAGACTGGTCTGAAGTGATTGTCGAGCTTGGCACACTGCACGTCATCTTTGTGATTTTCCGGCATTTTAGATTAATTATTACTTGTTTTGGAAGAGATGTCTGCTCATCTCACTTGCTCATGTTTGGCTCTTGCAGTCTCACTCGCTGTTGACCAGCATCATGGCCCTAGAGAACAACATGTTTATGCACACCATTCTTAGCTGCAGGAACTATAGGCCAGAGCTATCTTGATGCAGCTTTTGCCGACCCAATCGTAGAGAAGACTGAGATTGCACGCTGCTTCGAGCTAGGGTCTCACTCGATCGTACACCTGTCCATATCTAGCCAGGCTGGATATGGATCTTCTCGCACATGGTCGGACAATCAGAATGCGCAATTCGATGCAGCGCTTGTGTACTCTGATACACCGCCAACATCTGCGATCGTCCCGGAGCAGACCGAAACCCTGTCACTCTCGTTGATGACATGGGATGCAATGCATCGAGGAAGCAATAACACTTCGTCGCTAAGGCAAGTTTCGCTGGCGTCCCAGAGTTTGTTTACGTATTCGCAAATGCATACAAATCCCGAGATGGAAATAAATGAACGCCGCTTCTGGTGGCATCAAACCGATCTTCGTATTATACTGCCAGTGCTTCTACAAAGTCTGTAACGTCACGAGAAGCGAACGTGCTAGCAGACACTTTTAGCGCTATAGCCAGTCTAACTCTTGGCCAAACGGCCAAAAGCTGCATTATCGACGAATCAATTCACACGGTATTTAGCAAATGTACCTTTGATGACGGCAGGACGCATAATTGCGGAGACTGGATCGTCCTATAAGTCTAGTGGTACTTGAAGGTAGAATCGGGAAATAACAAAGCTGGCTCGAGCTTTTGGAGGGTCCGGAAGTGCAATATTGTCGCTAGCTTCGCTAAATACAAGAGCCCTCGAACCAATGCTGGCGATATGGTTCACCGGTTATTCATAACGGCGCATTGAATATTCAATGATGTTGATCAGGTCTTTTAAACCTTGAATGAATGACTCTGCTTGCCCGATCGACGCTCTACCAATTATTTGGGGTACCAGACAAACAGATTCTGGGGACTCTAGTGGGATCCTGTTTGCTGTCTCCAATGAACTCACCCACCACGGCCACGTCTGCGGACGGCCTACTAGTGAGGTCTCGACAAGGACGCCACGATAGGACTTTACTTGTCGGGTTAGGCGGCACAAAGACGGTGTAGACCATTTGCCCTGTTGGCTGGAGTGGAGGATTGACGCCGTCGGGCGCCCAGGAGATGCGAAGGCTGCATTGTCATGTCATCAGAGACAAGCTCTTTAACCCCGTCAGACATGTGGCCGAAGAGGCTCCTACTCATCTGCCGTAATCTCTGAAAGATCTCATCAGCCGCCATGTGAAATTTCGGCTTAGACATGAGAAGCCGCCGAAATCATATACCGAGATCCTTCGATGATCCTTAGAAAGCTTGTTCGTTTGCAGTTTTCGATTCATTATACCCCGAAGAAAGCCTGTTCGTGCTGTCCGGCGCTAAATCAATTAAGTGCTGACTCACTAAGCCTTGTTCATTCAACGACAGCTATATGGGTTTGCTTTTTTTCTTTGATTTTCAAACTTTGCCAAGTCTGGGTAACGAAAATGCAATCACCTTCAGATCGGTGAGAGGCTATCAGGAAATAAGTAATAAGCAAAACCGGGGACCTCTTTTACGCTTACTTGAATGAACATGAAACCTTGGCATATGGGATAAACACGAATGTCCAGGGAGAGTCCCATCGGATCGTCAATCGATGCAAGAGCAAACTTTGCGATGGATGATCATATATTAATAATAACACATCCCTTCAACTTATTGATATACAATGTGGCAAGGGATCCGTGAGTCCACTTGATTACTGCGGGCCGAGCCTAGCCTCCGTCCGTGTCCTGAAGGTGTGGATGAAGGCTTCGTGAGACCTTACCAGAATTGCCTTGTGTCTTATCTGATCCGGTCGCCGGTTGACTGCGGAGTTGTTGGGATACTCATTCTAGAATGCCGAAGATGTTGGCCAAGCCAAAAGCACCGGTTGGACTTGGAGACGGGATGAGTCCGCCTCCCCGTGACTTTGCGACGCCGAAAATCCATTCGTAATCCTGCGTGGGCTTCCGTCATCCAGATTATCTATCCTTTACAAAATTACTTCTTTCTGACATACTACGCCACGAAATATAATCGTGATTGGAGCCGGTGTTGGCAGGCTTTGCGCAGCGGTTGCCTTTTGTCAGGCTGGCCCCAAGATAAAGGTATTTATATGACAGTACCAAATTATGGAGAGTGGGGGGAGAAGAAAAGGAGAAGAAAAGAAAAGTCAAGTGCACGGGTATTGACAGGTTACAGATCTTCGAGAAATCCCGTTTTGCCACTACAATCGGTGCCGCGATCGACCCTCCGAGCTTCTCCTACGAGCACGCTAGAGCCTGCAAAGTCCCACCGCGGTCGATATTTGATGGCATTAGCTTGAAGCAATCGACCTGTCAAGGATTCATTCGCTCTGATCTTAAATCTTGGGGCCTTTCCTGTCCGTGCACCACACAAGATTCCATAAGGAGCTTCTAAGATTTGCTCAGGAAGAACAAGACAACCAGATCACCTTGCATTTCACCTCACCAGTAGAGAAAGTCAATGTCGATGGGACTTCCTTGACACTGCATGATGGCACGAAGTATCACGCTTACCTCATGGTCGGGGTAGATAATTTGCGTTCATCTGTACGCCTTGCCATTGTTCGATCAGACACAGGTAGACCACAGCGCCTTTTGCTTTCTCGCCGAAACGGCAAAGTTTGATGCAGACCCAAACCTGCGGGCTCTCGCAGAGTGGAAATTCCAAATCAATACTGCTTGGTCGACACTTGTGACAAAGATCATGAAGGCCGTTTGACCTGGTATCCATGTCGAGACGGAAAGGTCCAGAACGTCTTCCGCGCCCATTCCCGTTTGGCAGAATCACACAACAGCGATAATCACATTCATCCTGATGTAGTCAAATTCCTTCGCATAGCGACACAGGCAAGTTGTTGGAAATTGGATTACCACGATCTTTTTCTAGTGTGAGCTGACAAAAAGGCTGCTTTGATCGGTAATGCTGCACATTCTATGCTAACCTTTAGCGGAAAACTGAAACCATGCCATCGAAAAGATGCTGAAGCAATGGGTCGGCTATCGGCTGCGTCAACATCTGTGAAGAGGCTCACCAACGACTTAAAATACATGTGCAGGTCCAGGGGAATGAAACTGCTACAGAACAGATATTTTCTATATACAGTTGGAAGTGGAAAAGAAAAAAGAAACACAATCCAAGTCTTGGCAACACGTGGATCCTGGATCGACACGTGGATTCAGAGTCCTCACTTCGTCGTACGATCATCAAAGCAGAACACAGAGGTGGTTAGCAGTGTTGTTGACCGCATTCAATACATGTTTATGCGTAAAGCAAGTCAAATTTGGCCGGGAATGCAAATCTCAGAGACAATGTGCATAGAGATAACGCTCATGAAGTATTGCGAGAAGTTACCGTGCCACGAAAGGGCTTAAACTTGGATTCGCAGCTGAAACTATCCAAATCGCTAGTTTCCTTATCATCTTCGAGACTGACTAGCAACTTATCGACAAATAGACGGCAAGACAAGAGAACTTGCGTGTCTCCATTATGAGAATGTTAGATGGATTTCTATCGATTATTGAATGGATCAACGACTTGCTGGAAAATAGAAATGGTACATCAGTACGGAGTACATTGTTATATCGACACAAAAAAGGAGCCAGTAGCTCTAGATAATTTGAACTAGTTTGGGTAACCCGTGTAAGATCACATCATAACTCGACGCTCGACGTGCTTTCTATCCATATTTCCGAATGTGAGGCCTTGTTTCGCAGCTGGTGAAGTAGCGGTAATAGACAGTAGCATAGAGCTTGGTTTGGAGATGCAAAGTCAAATTGAAGTAGTCAGAGCCTTGTTCACAGCTTGGCCAGCCATTCATTTGACCCCGGGCTTCGACCAGGGAGACTTGAATCTCAGGAGAAGGTAGAGATGATTGGAAGGCAAGCGTCCGATCGATGTGTCTCGCGGATCTACGCAAGGGCCAAGCGGCGGTAGCAGATTTCGCGTTGAGATCGCGTTGATGAGGTCATTACCTACCCACTTAACAGCCACCGACGCGTTCCCCCTGACACAATCCCATCCGACCTCTGACCCTGCATTTCCATCTCAAATGCTTTTTCCATCCTGGCATTTTGGCTGCACTGCTTTTTCAATGTACAAACATTCGGCAGTGGCATAGTTTGATCTTGCGAAATTATTTACTTTCCTCTCAAATATTGTCTGTCAATTGCAATTTTTCCTTGGGCTAGAACTTTAACACTATTACGCGTCTAAAGTCGTATCTCATCCATCTGTTGTGAGATTCACGTCTTAAAACGCGTCGTGTATCTTTGCACATAACGTCTCTCTTCGCAATGTCAGCGTCTTCAACCCCTGCTCCTGCAGAATCGGATGCAGAGGCTCACAGCACGCCTCCTACTTCTCCCGCCTCCGCCATGGACACAAGTAGTGACGACATTGGCAATGGCGTCTCGGATTCAATGCGCGCAGAAGAAGAAAAGATGATGGAGACGTCTAATGCTGAGGAAGCTAAGCGAGCAGAACGTCTAGAAAAGGAGAGGAAGAAGGATATTGAAGGCGGAAGTGGCGAAGTCGATAAGAAGTACAAAGCCTTAGAGCATTTGCTAAGCCAGAGCAAAGTTTACGCCGCATTCATGTTAGAGCAGATTCAGAAGCAGGAAGAGAGAGAGAATGCAGCTGACGAAAAGAGTAAGAAGAGGGAGGAAAAGGCAGAGAAGGCAGCTGAGGCCAGTCAAAGACGATCAACACGACAAGCTGCTGCACAACAGGATGAAGAATCTGTTACAACGGAAAAGCGTGGAAGAGGACGGCCAAAGAAAGAGGCAGGCACAAAGCAAGCCCCACAGAAGAGTGGGAAGATATCGGACTACCTCAAGAAGGAACATGTCCAAGCCAAAGCTGGAAAGGGCTCGTTGAATGATGCTCTCAAGGAAGAAGAAAAGGTCCAGACGAGTGATATTGGAGTTCAACAATTGAAATCTGCAAGACAGCCGGATCTAGTAACGGGGGGCATTATGCGCAGCTATCAACTTGAAGGACTCGAGTGGCTCATTTCGCTATATGAGAACGGCTTGAATGGAATTCTTGCAGATGAAATGGGGCTCGGCAAAACCATTCAAACAATTGCCTTTCTTGCATTTTTGAGGGAGAAGCGTTCCTTTGGCCCGTTTCTGATTGCCGCACCGTTGAGTACGACAAGCAATTGGGTGGACGAGTTTCGTCGCTGGACTCCGGACATCCCCGTCGTGCTGTACCATGGGTCTAAGCAAGAAAGAGCCGATATCAGGCAGAAGAGCTTGAGGAACCCCGGGAGTGAAGCGTTTCCTGTCGTCTGTACAAGTTATGAAATTTGTATGAATGATAGAAAATTTTTGGCTGGGTTTGGATGGAAGTTTATCATCATTGTGAGTGCCTTGTTCACATGGAATTGGGACACATATTAATCGCTTAGTAGGACGAGGGGCATCGCATCAAAAACCTCAATTGTCGATTGATCCGAGAGTTGCAATCTTACCAATCTGCAAACCGACTGCTGATTACTGGCACCCCTTTGCAGAACAATCTAACTGAGCTATGGTCTTTGCTACACTTCCTCATGCCCGACATATTTGACAAGCTTGAATCATTCGAAAGCTGGTTTGACTTTTCAGCTCTTAAGGAACGCAATGGATACGAACAAATTTTGTCAGAAGAGCGAAGGAGAAGTTTGGTTTCTTCCCTCCATGCCATCCTTAAACCTTTTCTACTGCGACGTGTGAAGGCAGACGTCGAGCACTCGTTGCCGAAGAAGAGGGAGTATATCCTTTACGCCCCGCTAAGTCAATCCCAGCGTGAGTTATACCAGGCTATCTTGGAAGGTAACAGCAGAGACTATCTTGAAAACAAGGCTCTTGAGCATCTCAGTGGCACAGCAACACCAAATAGCACTTATAGCAGGGGTAGCCTGAAACGAAAAGCTGCTAGCGGTGCCTCCACTCCAGCAAAGAGCGTAAAGACAAGCCGCGACTCCACTCCAGTTTCATCTACGACTACCCGGGGTCGAGGTCGCAAAGCAAAAAAATCCCAAAACTACGAAGAACTCAGCGATGCCAAATTCTTCAAGAAGCTGGAGAATGATGGTTTCGACGAGGAAGAGGGCGAAGAGCTTGACTCTTCCGAAGACGCCGAACTTGAACGTGCCTCTACCTTTGCTCTAGCTAAGCGACAAATCTCCTCCAAAAAGCTTCAAAATCCCGTCTTACAGCTTCGTCTCTGCTGCAACTCCCCTCACAACTTCTTCTACCCCTTCGAAGAGAACTCCGACCCCGACGACACCCTCATCACCGAATCCGGCAAAATGCAACTCCTCGACCGCCTCCTCCCAGCCCTCTTCGCCGACAAGCACAAAGTCCTCCTCTTCTCACAATTCAAAACCCAACTCGACCTCATCGAAGACTACGCCCGCCTCCTGCGCGGCTGGTCCGTATGCCGCATCGACGGCGGCGTCTCCCCGGCCGACCGACAGGCGCAAATCCGCGACTTCAACATGCCCATGTCCTCCTCCTCCGCATCCAAAGGCCAAGAAGAGCCACCCCAGCTCTTCCTCCTCAGCACGCGCGCGGGCGGCCAGGGCATCAACCTCGCGGCGGCCGACACCGTCATCCTCTTCGACAGCGACTGGAACCCGCAGCAGGACCTGCAGGCGCAGGACCGCGCGCACCGCATCGGCCAGACGCAGCCGGTGCTCGTGTATCGGCTGGCGACGCGCGGGACGGTCGAGGAGGTGCTGCTGGAGCGCGCGGACCAGAAGCGGCGCCTGGAGAAGCTGGTGATTCGGAAAGGACGCTTTCGCCCGCGGGATGGAGGGGAGCAGGCGAAGGGCGAGGAGTGGGAGGAGTTGCAGAGGGTGTTGAGGAAGAGTGATGGCGAGGTGTGGGAGGGCAATGGGAGGGATGGGGAGGACAGGGGTGAGGTGCTGAGTCAGGAGGATTTGAGGGTGTTGACGGATAGGAGTCCGGAGGCCTTTGAGAGGGCAGAGAAGGGGTTGGATGTTGGTGGAGAAGGTGTGTTCAAAGCTGTAGAGACGAAGAGGGAGGGTGGAGGTTTGTTGGAGGGCATGAGCGGATGAGGGATTGTTTGAGCTTTTTAATTTGAATGTATATACGTACAACGTCTGTCGAACACTGAGGCCCGATCAGACTGATTGACTCGGACGGTCCTCAAAGACTATGATATTCGATTTGTTCATTTGCTTCATTTTGGATATCGCAGCACGACGATTTCAACGGCACACTATGTGCACGGTTTGACGCTATCATCTGAAGTCTAGAAGTGTTTTGTCAGCGCAATTTTGCACCCACTGGTGGTTGCAATAAGAAATGTCACTCGCCACCACGACGCATATCACCACCATGGGCTTCATAGGAATATTCTGATACCAATCTAAATCATTAAAATCTGTCACTGATTCAATGAGAAATATTCTTTAAGATTTTTTTAATTTTTATCACCAAAAATCTTTTTATGAGATTTGTGGCGATTATATCTTTTCTGATTGTGAGCGACATTTCTTATTGCAATCTTCGGTGCATCTTTGCTGTCTTGCTTATGGTTTTATTAGTGCTTCAGAACCAAGAGTACGAGATCTCAACGCCTTTCTGCCCATCGAGAGCAACTATGATCATATCTGAACTTCTGTCATTTAAAGAATCTTAATAGCCATTCTTTCTCATTTTTCTATTAATAGATTGTCATTTTTATATATTGTCATAATTCTGACTTTTTTATATTTATTTTCTTTTGACAAGGCAGAAATCAGATGTGCATTCGGTGAGAACGTGCACGAGGTGGTGCGGACCCGTATTCTACTTTTCTTTTTCACCTCAACACGTATCACCCTATCATTACCCGCTGAGCTGCGGCTATGTGCAGCTAAAATTTGCAGGATATTGGCCCCCAATCATTCGTATCACACTCAAATCTTGGCTTCGGACTCTCGGAAATACTCGCTTTCTTTATTGGGGGATAACACACATTTTTGATACCTTACCGCTCTGAGTAACGACCTTATCTTAGAGGCCAATGACAGGTAAGGTATATAGGCGAACTAAATCTCCCCTCGACATTTCCCATCCCTTAAACCCACTCGCCTTCATTGTTTGTGTATATCATCTCAAACTTGCTGTTACTGTTGTCGTTTTATTGCTGTTTTTCAAAATTATTCAAAGTTATACAAGATAGCTCAAACTACATCGCATTTACGCAAAGAGCTCGATTCCCTAGTCTTGACCAACATAACAAGAGCACGAAAGCGACTTTTCAGATTGTCGTGGTCACGATGGACGGGATCACCAATCCTTTCCTTCTTTCATTTTGGCCTCAGAAAGAAAAAATTATACCCTTTGAATACATACTCACGGGTGATAACGGAGGTGGCTGGATCGAAGGTATCAATGACACAAAACAGAACCCGTCTTTTCGGACTCAGTGGGTTGAGTGTTCCTACCAAATTAGCGGTGGCTACGGCCCAACTCCACGATACATTTTCTTTTTCCTTGCTGCAGTCTCGATCAGGGGTCTTATGAATCAAAAGAATTGCATTAGCATGAATTATGAATTTTATGAATGAATTGTGAATATATTCGAAT
>JAGEMR010000253.1:0-18292 GCA_021030915.1 Astrothelium macrocarpum
ATTTTAACTTTTTTAACACAACAACAATATATAATAATTATTAAAATTAATTGCTATTTTCTTCTTCAGAAGGTAGAAAATCTATCTGACAGATTCGCGTATTATATCCGGACTGTTTGTAATTATTATAATATCGTATACATCGTTTATTATCTTCTATACGATCATCCTCTTCATATATATCATCTTCTACAATTTCAATAACATCCTTTTGGGATTATAATATATCTATTTTTAATATATTAAATGATCTTTTAATATGTAATCGAATTTTTTTGATTTTTTGATATTTGTTTAATATTTTATTTATCGTATAAAAATTTTTATTTTCTATTTTTAATAATATTAATTCATATATTAATTTTATAATATTTTTCGTTTATATATTAATTAAATCATATAATTAATTTGAAGAATTATTTTGATATTTTATAATTCGAAATTTCAGATTTATAAAATTTTATATAATATTTTTTATAATTTTAAATATATTTGAATTAATAAATATAATATTTATTGAATGAAAATTTAATGATATAAATATCTTAAATTTGAAATTTAATTGATTAATTATTCTTTCTGAATCGTATAAAATAAAATCAATTATTCGGAATTCTATTTATATATTTTTTTCATTTATTAAAATAAAAAAAAATTTTTTAAAAATAGAAAAAAAATCATCTTTTATAATATATATGAATTGCGATCATATTAGATATTCAATTTTTTTATTATACGAAATTTTTAAAAGATTAAAATATTTTATATCAAAAGATTAAAAAATATACGATAAATACGAAAATATATAAAATATAATAATATCCATTTTTTTATAATAATTATTAAATTTGATAAAATGATGATTATTATAATTATCAAAAATAAAAAATCGATATTTATTGATTATATAAAATTTTATATATTTTTCGAAATATTATAATTAATTTAAATTAATTTTATTTATTATTCAATCATTTATATTTAAATGGATTCATCAGATGATGAAAAATTTGTTATTTATATATTAAAAAAGGAAATGGTATTTATTTTTTATAATCATATATGAAAATATTATCCAATCATTCGTATAAATATTCTGAATTATCAAAATTCATTTTCGATTATCAGATTATTTTATATGAGACCTTCTTTTATGATTTAAAATAATAATAATTTTTATATATAATAGAATTCCCATTAAAAAACCAATTTCGTTAAAATTATAAATATCTATATCAATAATATTATATTTATTAATTATATTTTATATAAAATCAAATTAATTTTGTATAATAATAGAATTTTCAATTAATATTTTTTAATAATTAATTTTCTATCAGAATTATATTTTAAATAATGATTATCGTTATATAAAATTTATAATTTATCGAAATTTGATATATAATATATTTCGAATTTCGTGTAAATAATCAGTTATATTTTGAATATCATTTTATTTAAATAAAAAATCGTGATTGATTAAATTTATAATATGATTTAAAAATATCTTCTTTTTTATTTCAATTAGATTTATTGAATTGATTAAAATATCATATTATGATTATCAATTATCGTATTGAATAATAAATATCGTACGAAAAATTTTATAAATCTTAGAAATATATTTTATATTAAATTTTGGATTTTGTATAATAATTTGAAATATTATTAAAATTCTAATTTCATTTGAAATAGATTGTATATTCGTATATGAAATAATTTGTTGAAGAAGTTCCAATGATACGGAATCGGGGCGGAGGTGTCCGCTCGCTATGAGTGTCCGCTCGCTATGCAGATACGTTAATTATTAATTATATAATAATTCAAATTAATCTGAAATAATTTTTGAATTTTTTTATAATATTTTTTGATAATTATAAAATTGATTGAATTTGATTTTAAAAATTAATTATATATTAATAAATTGTTTTATTTAATATTTATTAATAAATTCATTTTCATATAATCGTAATAAAAAATTAGTCATATTTTTTATATCAGAAAAATATAATAAAAATTCTTTAGAATTTTAATCAAATATATATTTGATTAATAATTATTCTTTAAATTGATTTAATTTATAATTTTATATATATATTAATATATATTATTATCGGTTATTTATTTTATCGTATAAAATAAATTCGGAGATATTATATATTTTTATAATTATATATTGATTTAATTTTTGGCCAGATTTTTTTACGGTTTTAATTATATTAATAATAAAAATAATATTCTTCTTTTTCGTATAAATTGGTATAATGGTTAAAAAATTATAACGCGACGAAAATTTAAATGGTTTTTTGATACGGAAAATGTGCGGCTGGGTGATATGCGCGGCTGGGTGGTAAACCACGTTAGCTTTTTTTTATAAAGTTTTTTATTTCAATAATCTTTTTCAATCAAAAATTTATACAATTTTGAAAATCTGATTTTCTTTTTTGATAATTTTAATATCTGAATTAATGATTGGTCTTTTTTAATAAGATACTCTATATAATGATTTATTCTAAATAATTATAGATGATTTTATATAACCAAAAGAGATTTTATTTTTAGTGATCAAATTCAAGCAAATTTGATTGAGGAATTTATTGAGATTCAAATCATTAGCTGATTTGAAGGAATAACTGAAGCCATAGAGCTATATTTTAACAGGTGAGATCTAAATACGGAAATCACGGCTCATTCTCAGCTGATCTAACCCAATTAGATATCATCTTATTAGTTTTTATCTCATTTTATAATATTTATCAAAATCAAATATTTATATCAATTATATTGTCAAAGCTAAATTATTGATTGTACTAATTAATAAGAACTAAGTACAAAGAAAGAGAAGTTCATTTGCTCAGCTGAATTGTACATATATGTCCAACACATGTACTAGTCAAATTGGAAACAGGGTCCTTTTCTTTTCTTTTCTTTTTTTTTTTCTTTTTTTTTCGTTTTCATTAAATTGGAAACTAAGATATATAACAATTGTTGACACAATTTAGATTTAAATATTTAATTAAGGTGCGCAGCGTGGGACTGTGCTGAGGTGCCCCTGGAGCGGACCACTAATATCTGACGTCTGTGTCTTCATTCAGAAGTCGTTCCGGTGGCTTCTGCAATTCTTCCCATCGCTCTTCGTGAAAAAGATGTCGGTCATCTCTCGGGTCTCCGTACTAAAGGAATTAGTCTCGCAAGATTGTGAGGTATTGACAGACCAGAACAACACTATGTTCATTGAGCGCATGAAACGATGGTCTGATATCAATAAAAAGATTCCTGCTGCCATAGTTCTTCCCAAATCAGAAGCAGACATTCAGAAAACTGTAACGACTGCGCTCCTTGCATTTTTAATGTGTTGGCTGATATTTTGGTGCAGGTACAATGGGCCGTCCGGTCGCTGATTCTTTTTGTGGTCAAGGGTGGCGGCCATAGCGAATGGTCCACCATTGGGAACAATGGCATTATCATCGATCTGAGTCTTTTCTCGGGCTTAGAAATTAACAAAGATTTTAGAACAGCCAAACTAAGAGGCAGCATTCTATCAAAGGAAGTGGCAGAGCGCCTTGCATCTGAAGGAATGTGCACTGGTATGCCCATATTACAGGCCAATTCAATGCTACTTGGTTCATTGTTACTGATAAAAGATATTCAGCATTAGGAAATGGCAATACTGTAGGCGCCATCGGCTATTTTCTTGGGGGGGGGCTTCGATTATTACCTCTGTCCTTGGCTACGGCTCAGATCAGATTGTTTCGGCCCGAATGATATCCGCAAACGGTGATTTGATCGAAGTAACTGAAGAAAGGTATCCAGCTCTCTTATGGGCAGTACGGGGAGCTGGGCAATTCTTCGGCCTTGTAACTGAGCTTACAATTCAGTGTCACCCATTATCAGCATTGGGCAACAATAAAGGCACGATCTGGGCAGGCAGCTTTGTGTTTCCACTGGATCAAATTGCAGATGTTTGCTCAGCCATGAAGGCTATTGTCAATAACGATCATTACGCAACTGCCGGATTGATGATGATCATGGCTCCACCTCCAGCTCGAGCACCGTCTCTTGTTATCGCGGCAAGGCACACTGGGGACCTTCAAAATGCCCATGAAGCGTACAGCGCTCTTTACGATCTTAAACCTCTTGTAGCAAACGGAGGTGAAGTACCCATACAAAACACTAGCGATGGTCGCGAAGTGATTGGAGCAAAAGGAGATTTTAAGCGCTTTGGGGTTGTGGGTCTTCAAAATTTCGATGCAGATGCCTTTCTTCAGGTCTCTGATATTTGGAAAGAGATGATCACTGAGTGTCCTGATGCCATTAACACTGCATTCAATTTTCAATGGGATTCAAGGGCTCCAAAGCCTCCGGAATTTGACTCCGCTATGAGCCTCCATGACACGCGTTTCTGGCAGTATGTTGATTCAATTTCCAATTTAAAGCTTCATAAGAATCGTGTTGGATGCGCTGACATATAGTGGCTTCCAAGGAATAATTTGATATGGCACACGGACCCCAAAAACCGTGCCAAGGTAGACGAGTACAACGATAGATCAATTGCTCTTATGCGTGGGCCCGACAAGGACAATTATATTGACTTTCAGAACGGCACGAGAATCAATCCGATTGAGCGACGGTACCGACATGCCACAAAATTAGCCCGCTTGAGGGCATTAAAACAGGAATGGGATCCAAGGGGAGTTTTTACAGATCAGTTGCTCCAATAACGCTATGTGTTAGAGAATCTGGTGCCAGTTTCGGCTCAGTTTGCCGCCGCTTTTGCTCTCTCGGCCCGCCAAAACCAGGACGTGGGCAACAATGTCTAATTTTAGCGCAGATTAATTTAGCTTTTGCTCGGTCAGATATAGCTGTGACACTGCTCAACTCGAAAGCTTTTCAGCCTTTCGCACTTTTGTACCTTCATGTGCGTTCCATATTTGTCTCTTGCTTCTCATATTCCATCAGCGGGCCAGAACAAGCATAAAAGAAAAGCCAAATCAAAAGGAAGACCAAGGAAGAAAACAGCAAAAAGAACACAGAGAAAAGATACACAAAGGATAAGAAACAACAAAAAAGAAAAAACAATCAACAACAAATCACACACTAACTGTCGTTAACAAAAGAAAATCATAGAGACACAAAAAAGCAGGTTAGTTCTGTAAAGCCGTTTTATTGAAACAAAGGTACTACTCCTTGGATTCTATCTAAAATTGACAATAAAGATGCTGCTACGCTGGGTACAAAACCATGGCTTGACTGACCTACCATGTAGTATTCACTCAGATTGGAACTTTCTATATTAACGCACTATTATACGACTCTGACAAGGCTTCCGTGACTCGAATTTTGGTGATAGAAAATACCACGATGGCAACCGATTACTCAATTGAATATTATCACCACAGGTCTCGATGGAATCCGGAGTGGAAGAATCACTACGAAAATCTTACGAATGAATTGACCGGTCGGGAACTCACAAAAGAAGCAGGCAATCGTCCACATTGGGACGTTTTTCTTGGATCTCGAGATGATTACGACTATTTCTTGTATCAGGGCTTTCTTTTTCTCGCCAAGCCATGGGTAGACCCAGATGCAAGCAATTTTTTGGGCTCAAGCCGTATGATTGATGACAATGATGTCGAGCCAGAACACCCTTTCGATGTGCCTTCAGGGCATGGCTACGAGTTATACACTCTAAGCACGTCTTATGTGTCCTCCATTCCAACTCCTGAAAAGGCTGTTTTAGTACCAGAGCAGGATCGGTATTACGTAAAGATGGGATTTGACCACGTTATGATACCATCTCTTTCGGCTCGAAAAGCTGCTGGGGTACTAGAGGATGAACCAGACGGGATGTTTGACCCCTCTCTGGTACCACCTTCGGAAAATGAAGTCTCATCGGCTTCTGTTGTCGATGACAGCGCTCCCAGAGTGAGTGATGCTGGTGCCTTTGGAAACTCAATCAGTCTTGAATCAGTGAGGCAGTCTCAGAGTCTGTCGAAGCAGAGTTTATATTTTCAACGCTTCATTCTGTTGGGGTGGCTAGAAGCGAGACACAAAGACGACTTGGAATGGCCAAGGAAAGCTACACCGTTTTATATCGTCAAAGTACTGGCACCCCCAGAGCGCATTGGAATGTGGATTCTAGCAGAGTTGCCGCGTATGGCTGAAGGTGAAGACGTGTTTGACACCGACTACTGGAACGACTTGACAGATGAGTTTGACTATTGGCGTCAGTATCGTATTTGGGCATTGCCTGGTTCAAGGGAAAAGCTTGCGTATGCTCGTATCAAAGACGACCAACCAGAAGGTGTATTTGATCTAGAGTTGTGTGGACAGTCTATGTTTGTGATTAGTTAATTTTGAAGTCTGGGACCAAGAGAATGTCACTGGCACAGATCAAGATACCACAAAAGCGTGACTGATGGAGACAGTGGCAACATATCATCGACTCATACAAGCTTTTCTCTACGACTTGGAGTAAATAAATTAGAAATGCAGAGTTGTATACTACAGTAGATCTTGAATCATTGTTTCCATGGCGAATACTGAAGAACCACGCTGGCCTGGCCGGAACAGCTGGGAGTATCCTATGATATATATTATCAACGACGAAGACACAGTGTACAGCAATGATACTCATAAATCTTGGCTTAAAAGTTACCATAGCCGCCAGAAAAGTCACACAGTTCAAAAAGCGGTCAAACGGATCAATACATGCCTTGAAAAGTTCTTGAATCGCGTCAAGGAGAGTATGAAGATTCTGTCCGCAGTAAAAGAGCATCGAGCAAAAATAAATGTTGGAAATATTAATTTTTTATCCCGGTTTAGTCGCCTTCTCTTTCGAATCGGTTTTCAGTGTACGGGATTTTTTGATATGACTACTAGATGGATAGTTAAAAAAAACACAATTAAGAAGAATAACTTCGATAAAGATGATATTAATCAGCTTGTTAAAGGACAAAAACGGGTTGAGACAAAGATTACAGAGCTCAAAGAAATAGAACAAAGCTTGAAAGAGAACTTTCCATTGTCTGGTAAGCACTCTTAATTGCCACTCCTTCTCCCCATTTTTCTTTTCATAAACACAGGAAAGGATAACAGAGAAAAAACACATATACTGACTTTATGATAGAAGAAGATAAGTCTATATCCTTCGGATTCGGAAACAAATGGATCTACCGCAGCCCAGAAGAGATTCTCATCTTAATCATTCGACTACGGTTCGATATCGATAAAGAAATCAAAGAAAAGCGAGAGGAACCTGAGCATGAGAAAGATAGATTGCGGAAATTTTTGAAATATCTTCTATCAACAGATCATAGTTTGTGTATTCGGTAAGATGACGGATGTCTTGATTCTCTTGGACCGGATACGCTTTGTCTTGACGAGACTTGTAAGAGAATCGGAATATCGAGACCGAGATGGCCGAACCCGGGCCTCGAAAGCCACAAATGGTTCATATCTCTTGTTGAGCAATCAAGACACATAAGAGTAAGGGACGCTGCCCTTCAAAACGAACTCCAAAGGGTGGAAGATATTCTTCCCGGTGGCATTAAACTAGATGGAATAAGTCATATGCCGGGAACAGAGTGGGAAACGTCCCAGAGAGAGATCTTGGACGATTCTCGCACCGCGTTGTCAACATTCAGAGAACATATATGGCAATCGATTGGCAGAAACCTCAAACCAAAACGTCAGTGTCGAAAATGTCAATTCCTTTATCGCAATGTCGTCCTTGTCTACGGCAATGAGGAGATTATTTACGGACGTGCCTTATCTAGCAAAGGCGTGAAAGTCGACAGACCACAGGGAACGTGTGGGGAGGATTGTCTTGAATCTGAGCAGTTGTATGTCTTGAGAGAGTGCGATCGTCCGGAGACGTAGAAGACGGCACAATTGGGCCCAGTGTCCGTAGTGGTTCGGATGCTTGGCGGGCGGATCGAATTGGATCGACTTTCTGGTGGATCAAGATCCATGGTCAGCGCTGGTTGGTCGGGTTAGAATCTGTTGGTGATACTGATCCGGATCATCCGGATCCACTTACTTATCTAGCTTCCTCTTGCCATACATAGTTTCTGATTGCTTTGTATGATGTAGCTGTGAATACCCCGGCCACATTCCCCCTATTGAACTTTGTAGATGTGGAGATTTGATGTTGTCGGAGACTTGGAAGAGTTTTGAAGGATCAGAAGCCATGGTGATAGCGTTTTAAACTGATTCGTACGTGTTGTGATGCGCGTGAAGCGTGTGAAGTTTGTGTTCTGAATGGCAATATAAGAACCCAAACTCAAATATATAAGAGATCCAACTTGCCTGTACCACCTGCCTCCATCGAATCTATCCACTTCCATTCAATACAGTTACATTCTGATCACCCAGCACTTGCTTATTGTTGTTATGGCGTCATCAGCGCCATCTATGCCATCCTTGAATGAGCCCGTACGCGAGCTCGTTGATACGTCTATCACCACTTCTCAAAGCCCCTCTCAAAGCTCTCTATCTTCTTTTTTTGAACCAGTTCGAGTCGTCCCTCCTGATGATCCACCACTAACTTTCGCGCGATGTATCAATCCTCGGTTCGAAGGACAATACTGTCGTAGCCATTTCAGGCTAAAAACTCGTGGATCGTTCCGATCTCAGGCGTACAGACGTGAGGCTATTGTCGAAAAGGCAGAGGGTTGTAAACGTAAGCGTACCTCAGTGGCCTGGACTCAGGGAGAGTGTATTATCTCAATAGCCAATGGCTCAAAGCACTGGTACTGTTACTATTGTGAAGCTGAAGGCAGAACTCAGATATTGTCGGTCTTAAATGGCACTAAGAATCAGGTGAAACATCTTCGCGACGATCACATGATTGATGAGAATGGCGGTAAAGTGAAGAAAGAAAGTAAGATAATGGCAGCTCTCAGTGCAGCCTCTGTGGTGTTCAGCTTCGATTTACAGCGATTTAAAATACCTTCTGATTCATTGGTTGGTGTCTTGCCACATTTCTCTGCACCAGATCGAGAATGGATTCTTCCAAGCAGTGATGGCGTATTTGAACTCAAGATTAGCCAAATACGTGTCGAAAGCTGTAAACCCTGTATGTCAGTGGTTACTTGAAGCTTTTTCGACAGAGAAAGAAGCGTTGAAGCGATTGCTCCATAAAGATTGCTTGAGCCCGATTCACTTGTCTTGGGATCTTTGGACGTCACCAAACTACATCTCAATGCTCAGTATTCATGTGTATTGGATTAACGGCAAAGGCGAGCGAATGGTACGCCTTTTGGCGTTGCGGCACCTCAAATCTTCGCATACAGGCGAGAAAATCTCTCTTCTGGTGTTTTGAGTCCCCCAGGACTTCGAAATCACTAATGAAATAGGTTATATTGTCTTGGATAAAGCGTCCAACAATAACACTAGTATGGATTGTTTGTGGCAACGACTTGATCCGACTTTGCCAGAGCAAGTGCGTACAGCAAGAAGATAACGCTGCTTGAAACATTGTTTCAATCTTGCTGCGCATTCTTTCTCTGATGCAGGTGAGGATAAGAGTGCTCGAGAGGAAATGGAGGCCGCACAACGTGAGGATAATCAGGAGAAAATTGTTGACTTTCTCGAGCTCGCGGACCAATGGGAAGGTTGCACAATATTGTCAGGTATATCTGCGCGACACTGCAGAGGCGGGAGGAGTTTGAATCGATTCAAATTGATGGTGATGCAGAAGAGATCTGCAAATTATTGGTAAGTGCATATTTTGAGTTTGTGGCACAGCGGCAGCTTCAAATTATGCGCTTTACTATGTTAGGTCAAGTGGTTATCCTACCTAGTTAAGCGACAACACCCTTATTAAGAAAAATCGGATAAGATGCTGAGTACGTACACTTACCCCAGGAGGTTGAAAATGGCCAAACTGAGAACAGATTTCCTCAAAAAACCAGGCGTCAATTTCCCAGCACAAATATTACTGCCATAGACGAATTTTCCTTGTCATCGTTTCAACCTTGTGGTTGCTCAGGACACGTATGAGAAAATCATCAGAAGAACTACCACTGCCGCAGTCTTCTGTCTCAATTATACTGCCTTATAGCACCATTGGTGCAGTAATAATATTCTGCAAAAGTAAGTTCTTGGGTCTAGCTTTTTTTTTTTGGCTCTCAAGCTATACATCAAATATCCAATGTAGCCAACGTACTACACTAAACAAGAACCTTGTCATCTTTTGATTTCAGCACCGAATCACCCCTTAGAACAGTTGTACCTGGAGTGTCGCAATCGTCCATCTGATAGTACTCTCTCTGATTTCTAAAGAGACGACATGCATCCTTACAGCAAGCCCTGTCTCTTTCAGAGCTTTACCCGCTCTTTCTGGCCATTGACAGCCTTTTCCATGCTGTTCGCGATGCCGTTGCACAGACAAATCAAGATGATACATATCCATTGCTTTTTCAACCCAAACCCAAAAACCCAATCGGGTTGATTTTTAAATTCTTAATCCAACGTAAACAGAGCGCTTTGCCCAGCCGAATCAGATCGAAAATCATTGTATCAGACAAGCATGCACAACTAGGTTTAGGGGTTCAACTTATCAGGCATTCAATAAGTTGAAATAATGTTGTTCTTGTAAAAACGCTACCAAACTTTTTTTTTTTTTTTTTTTAATCGAATAATATTATTGAGTAGTACTCTAGCTTTTGGTTTTACTATTTTGACCTTTCATGATTCTATAAAAGTGCTATAAGAATGAAGTGGTTTGATAAATTCTTGTAAGAGCTATATAGGAGTGCGCCCCAGGTCCCGCACAGCCCTAGGTCGCACACACCTCGAAATTTGATCCACCAGTTGATTTCAATAATTAATTATTCTATTAATATGGATCCAATAGAAATAATGTTTGAAATAACGAATATATTAAAAATTTCTAATTATTTTCAGATAATAAAATTATACAGAATCAAATATTTAATATTATCATATTGTTATAAAAATATTATTAATAATAAATCTGAAATTTATTAAAATAAATTAATTAAATTTTTAAAATATCAATAATTTATTTTAATTCAATAAATAAATATATTTACGATTTATGATATTTTATTTATTATTTAAATGATATAAAATTTTATTATTAAAATTAATAAAAAAAATATTAAAAAGAATTGGATATATCATTTTATATATAATCATAAAAAAAAATTAAAATCAATATTTTTTATATTTTTTGATTTTTAATAAAAAAAAAAATAATTATAAATAATTTTAATTTTATTTTAATATAATATTTATTATTCAAAAATATTATTATATTATTAATATTTTATTAGATAAATTTAAAAATTATAAAATATTGAATTATTTTATATAATATATAAAATATAAACGAAAAAGATTTTATTATAAATCAAATTTTAAAATATCATCATATATTTGATAAAATAATTTATAAATAAAAATTTTTAAAAGAATTAAATTTAAATAATTCTTATTCATGAATTATTATTTTTGTTGAGTACAGGTCATTCGATGGTGCAGTGGAAGTAAGGACATTCAGGATAACGCTCACAGAGCTACTGTAGAAGGAACTGCCAACTGTATTATTTGCTGATGTGTTAGTTAATGAATTGATAGATACAAATAAGAAGAGACAAAAAAAGGGGATGAAATATCCTTCTTCTGACGCTAATTCTTATCAGGAATAATAAACGGATATTGTCCTCTCAGCCTGCATATTTTTAACACTCCCTTTCAGGTCTAGAAATCAATATTCTATTAATCCAAATTATTAAATAAATATTTGGAAATTAGGACCAGTTTTAGATTTAATGAATTTATCAGCCGTCATATCAGAATTAGAAACAAATTCAATAATAATTCTTTTTATTCGTCATAATATTTGTATATAATGATAAATGATATCAATATATTTTGATCGTTCGTGAATATATACATTTTTCATCAATGTTAATACGGTTTAATTATTTTTTCAAAATCCAATTATTATTTTAATAAATGAATTAAAAATAAATTTTTGATTTTTTTTTATGATTAATTTCAAAAGAAAAGATCCAATCAGATATTTTCGTTTCATATTTTTCAGAATTTGGGCAATTCATTGAAATTATTTTACGTATTTATATATTATCATATATTCCATTTTCATTATTAATATTATTACCGATTTCTATTTTTTATTCATTTATAAAATTGGGTTTTCAATAAAAATAAATACGTTTTTTAAAATAGATATTTTATTTATTTTATTCATAATATAATCTGAATTAGAATATTTAAATAGAATATCTGAATGATTTTTATAAAATATAATTCTGAGATTTTTATTTGACCGAATATATCAATTCAATTTCTTTAATACCGATATATGAAAATCTATTGAATTTCTGAGATATTAATTCAGTCTTTTAAATATAAAAATAATATCTGATCTGATCTGAATTCTCAGATATATTCATTTTTCAATTCTTTTGATATATTTTTATTTATTCGTTCTATTATTATTAGAATTTATTGATCGAAGATTCTCATATAAATCCATAGGCGATTTAACCGAATTGATATTATCTTTATTTATATAAAATTCTAAAAGAATATTTTGAATATAATATATTTAATCGAATCATAGAATTTCTTTAATTCGATTTTATATTATTTGAATTTTTAAAATTTTCTGAATTTCTTTTAAATTCTTGATTTTGAATATAATATTAAAGATATTTTTGAATTATTAGATATTTTTTGATTTCTTTCCGGCGATTATGATATCATTAATATATATCAGAATTATGAAATTCTTTTTTAATTGAATGAATAAATAAGAATCTATTTCGTTTTATTTAAAATTAAATTTTTTTATTTCTGAAATATAATATTAATTCTAATTTTATATAATTTATTTTAGATTATATAAATTTCGTAAAATATGAAAATATATTTCTGATAAAAGAGAAATATCTGATAAATTTATTATATAAATATCTTTTTTTAAAAAAGATTCGGTAAAAATATTATTGATATCTATATTATATATTTTAAAATCTTTTATATAAATTACGGTTATAAATATCTGTAATATATTATATCGAATAATTAATATAAATATCTTTTCAAAATTAATTCCAAATTTTTATGAAAAATTTCTGATAATAAATTTTATTTTGAATTTTTTAATTAATCCGTCAGTATTATATTTAATTTTAAATATTTATTTGAAAATGATGATATTTGATCCTTTTAATCAAAATATCATTTTTCAAATATTATTAATAACGAATATTTGTATTTTTTTATTAACGGCATTTTTTTATATATATTTCCATTTCGGATCATTGATAATTTCATTATATATTTTAAATTCAGAAATTTTTTTAATTTCAATGATGAATAATATCTAATTAATTTCAATAAAATTATCTGATTCTATTTTTATAATAATTATAAATAGAATTTGAAATATTTTTATTTGAAATTAATCTGGATTTTTATCATTATTCTTTTTTTATCTTTTATTTTTTTTAATTTCTTGATTGGTGGAAATTTCCTATTTTTTTTATACCGTTTTATTCGTGATATTTTGATTCAAATCTTTGATTATTTTTTCATAATTTATTTCTGAAGATCTTTCAATTGATTTATTATTTATCTTTTTTCATAACGGAATTTTAATATAAAATAATACACGTCTTTGAATTTCTGATTTTAATAATCTTTTCATTGAATTTCTAATTGGAATAATATTTAAAATAGTATTAATTGGAAGATTTAAATTTTTATATATAATCCTTTTATTTTCGTTGAATCGTATATCATCTATTAAAATTTTGATCATTATTTTTCTATCAGATGCCCATATTTTATATTATTTCATAATATTATTCTTATAACCAATAAATATTTCTAATCTTCTTTTATTCATAAATTTGTCTAATTATTCAGATAGAGATTTTGGATTAATATAAGAATATATCTTATATTTCCAAATTCGAATATAATCAATTAATAATTTGATTCTATAGAAGACTTCTTCTAATAAAATTCTTTATTCATTAATCTCTGATCTAATAATTATTCAATTCCGTATATATATTCTGATTTCTAAAATTTCAGATCAGAATTCATTTAAAAAAACGGCTTCTTTTAATATTGATCTCATATCTTCCTCTGAAATTTGAATATTTCTTTCAATAGATCTATTTTATATTAAATTATATAATTCTATTGAATTGGAATTTATATCAAATTCCTTTTTTTATTATTTGACCATTTTAAATAATTTTCTTATATTATCAAGACGTACGGATTTCAATATAAATCCTGTCTTTTATTCCATTTTCAATTTTCAGATCGAAAGAATTTCTATAACCTCCTTTCTTATCTTTAATGGAAAGATCCAATATTTTCTAAAATAATTATTTATAATATATAAGAAATATCGTTCGTTATTACGAGCTTTTTTAATAGAACCGCAGATATCTATAGAAATTAATTCAAAAATAAATGATTTTTTTTTTATTATCTTTTCTCGTATTTTTCTAATTTTGATATAAATATAAATCTCGTATAGAACGTCTTTATTTATAATAGAAATCGTTTTATTTAAAATGGTCATTTTATAAAATTAACGTAAAATTTGATTTCCAAAATGGCCAAATCTCTGATATCAAAATAATATTTCAATTTATCTTTTATTAATATATGGAATTATCTTATATTTTATCTAAAATTGATTAACGTTTTGATTGATTATGAAAATAATCAATTCATTATACTGATCTTGATATTTAAAGATTTTCATTTATAATTAATCCAAAATCTTCTATATAATATATATTCCATTTTGGATTTTTATTATAAAAACTAATTCTTATTTCTGATCAATAATAATGAAAATCATTAATAATATTAAATCAATTAAATGATAATCATAACAAAATTTTCGTTCAAAAATTAAATTAATTTCAAATTTAAATATAAATAGAATATATAAAATAATCTTATTATTTTTATTATTTTTCATAATTATATTTTTCATATTTTCAGATAAAAAATACCCTTTATCAATTTTAATTCATTTTTTTAAAATCATTATTAATAATTTTTTAAAGAATTGATTATTGTCAATTATATGGATTGAAATGTAGAAATTGAATATTCATTGAACGTATGAAAATTTATCTTTTACCTTTTCAATTTGCGCGAATTCCATAATCTCACATTCATCATTTAAAAATATATATATTAATAAAGATATAATTAAGGATATTAAAAAGACTTTTTGAATAATATGAATTTTATGATGATATTGATTCGATTTATTTTCGTTTTTTTTTTTCAATCTTTTAAATTCTAAATCCAGCTTTTTGATCTGGGATTTTAGATCGTCCGAATTTGATGACCTTTGATTTGATGATTATTTTTTTATAATTTTATGGCCTCTATTTGTCCTAATTATTGATTTGGCAGTCTATTTCACCGTCTCACGATCTGGACAGTCCTTGACAAAATGATTCTTTTGATCATAAAAAAAATATATCATTTATATGAACTATTATTTATTAAAAGATCGTTTGATAAATATGATTATATTTTCCATTTTTATATTATTCTTTTTTTCGTGAAATAATTAAAATATTTCATTTATATCTATTTTATTTTAGATATTAATTATATTTTATATTGAATTATATTTTGGAAATAAAATTAATAATAATTATTAAATTCGATATTTCGGGATTAAATACGTTTTATAATTTAATTCGATAATAATTATTTTTTTTAATAGAATATTTAAATATATCCAAATTTTTTTTATTATTATGATATCATTTATTTTATAAATTATGTATTGAATCTGATATTATTTGATAAAAATTTGGAATTTTTTTTTATATTTATTTTTGAATATTATCCAAATTTCTTTTATTTGAATATATTCTGCGATATATTCGTCATTTTCTTCTGATATATAAAAATCAATTTAATATAATATTATATTAGAATTTCGTTCGAATTCAATAAAAAGGTCGGATAAAATTAATTGAAAAATCATAAAATTCATATTTTTAAAAAATGAAATTGAATTGATAATTTAATATATTTATTTATTAATAAATTATTTTAATATTTGTCAGAATTATATTTTATGATTCGTATAGATTAAAAAAATGATAGATCGTTTTTATCTGACGGAATCAGATATTATTATTTAAAAAATAATTAATGAAATCTGAATTATTCGTAAATAATTAAAATTAAAAATCGAATTATATAAATAAAATAAAGAATAAAAAATAATAATGATTTTTGATTATTAATATTGGGATTGTATTCAGATTCCGTTTTTTTTAATTGGAATTCAATTAATTCAATTTTTTAAAATTAATTGATTTGGTATGTCCTTTTTATGATTTAAATATATTTTCAGAAGATAATAATATTTCCACTGAAATTATCTGAAATTTCGTGTATACGATGGATGGAGAAGACGGTGATATCCTTCAATTTCTATGTCCTCTGGATAGATAGATTAAGAAAGTCTCTTCACAATGAATAACATCACGTAATATTGTGATACGACTACAATTCTGAATGGCCTTTTACAAAATCCGGGTTCATAATCTGTTGAATATAGGTCATTCGATGGTATAATGAAAGTAAGGATATTCAGAATAACGCTTACAGAATTATTATAGAAGGAACTGCCAATTATATTGTTTATTGGTGTGCTAGTTAATGAATTGATAGATACAGATAAGAAGAGACAAAAGAAGGGGATGAAATATCCTTCTTCTGACGCTAGTCCTCATCAGGAATAATAAGCGGATATTGTCCTCTCAGCCTGCATATTCTTAACAATTTTCATCATTATATTAATAATTAATGAAATATTTTTTTTTTTATTATTTATAATATTTAATCTAATTTTATATAAAATTCGTGATTTCAAAATATAAATCTGATTATTCATAATTATAATTTTATATATTTTTTATCAGATTAAATAAATAATAAAATTAAATATAATTAATTTATTAAAATTTTCGAAAAAAATATCAGAAATAAAATAAATAATAATTTTAAATAAAAATTATTTATAATTAACGATTATAAATTTTATTTTATTATAAAATTTTTCAATTTTTATTATAAATAATATATTTTTATTATTATTTATTTTTCTCATTTTATATATTGATTTCAGTTATTAAATATGAATTTATTCAGATTTTTAATAAAATATTATAATATTAAATTAAATAATTGATTTTAATATTCTTTTATTATATTATCATTTAATAAAATTGATTTTTTATTATTATTTTAAATAGAATTCGAAAAAATATTTATAATAAAAAATATTATTAATAAATAATTTAAAATAGATTTTTATTCATTTAATTCATTTCAAATATTTAATTAATTTAATATATATTAGATTAAATTATATTTAAAATAATTTTTAAATTCAGATTTTTTAAATCGAATTAATATAAAATAATAGAAATAATTTTATAAAAAATTTAATTTCAAATTAAATATAATAAAATAAAAAAAAATAAATATATAAAAAATATTTATTTTGAAATAAAATATAAATAATATTTTTTTTAAAATAAAGAATTTAGATTTCAAAAAAATATTTAAAAATTAAAAAAAATGATCAAATAAAAAAAATAATTAAATATATTTAAAAAATATAATAATTTAAAATTTTATAATTTTAAAAAAATTATTCATATTTGAAAATTAGAATAATAATAAAAAAAAATAGAAGAATTTCAAATTCAATAAAAAAAAATTTATAAAATTTAATAATAAATTAATAAATAAATAAAAATTGAATTATAAATATAATAAAAACGCGATTATAAAAAAATTCAATAATAATAGAAGAAGATATAAATTATTTAAAAATAACGGAAATAGAAGATTATTGAATAATGAATAATGAATAAATAATTATAAATTGAATTTTATGAAAATAAATAAAATTAATCAAATTAATAAAAAATATTTAAAAATATTCGAATTATTATATAAATAGGTGAAAAGATTATAAATGAAATAGAAATATTTTTTGATCAAATTCATCCGAAAAGGTTGAAATGAATATCATAATATTTTTTAGATTAAAAAAAATAATTCATTCAAAATCTATAAATTTGTATTATTCATTCATTTAAATAAAATTATATAATTCGATATTATTGTTGAAATAATTAGATTCGAATGTTTGGTGTTGAGAATTGATTCGAGTGTGCGCGACCTAGGGCTGTGCGGGACCTGGGGCGCACTCCTA
>JAGEMR010000254.1:0-17609 GCA_021030915.1 Astrothelium macrocarpum
TTGATTGAGGTGGTAGCTTTTTTGGTGTTCGTGTTCCACTCGCTTGTATGTTCCGCTCGCTTGTGGAATACGTTATCATTATTTTTTTAAATAAAAATTATAAATTTATATTTTTAAAATGATGATACGAATTAGAATAAAAATTTAAATATTTTAAATTTAATAAAATAATTATTGCAATTCTTTCAATTTCTACAGAATCAATAAAATTTGAAAGAATTTTTTCTGAAATTAAAAGAATTTATTTATTCAAAAATTGAATAAATTAAATATATGATTAATTGATTCAGAAAGGATTATATTAAATATGAAAATATAATTAGATCAATTTTGATATCAAAAGAAATTGAAAAAATTTTCGATAATAATAAAAATATTCTAATAGGACTTTCTGAGAATCTATAATTATTATTCTCCTTATCTTATTTGATACTATCTCGCTATCTTGCTTATATGGTATTAGTAGGTCAAGTAATCTGGTAATCTAATATGGCCAATGGAGAGGTCCTTGGCAGGCCAACACCATATGCCCATGTATGTGTATCTGTAATGAGCCGGCAGTAGTTGACAAGGCTAGATAAAACTTATCGATTGCATTGTGGATAAGAGCTCTTCAGAATCAATACCGTGTATACAAGCAGCATAAGCAATGATGGAAGCTATAGGGGTGAAGATGCCAAACGAAGTATATGGCCCCTTTTTGGCTTGACTAACTCCAGGTATGGGATACTCACTTTGCTTTGGACTCTCACTTCACCATCGCGCATACGTGAGTAATTATTACGGGAATCGCATTACAAAAACCCAGACACTGAGAGTGATGTCTTAGGAAATTTTTACACCCAACTACCGGCAACAAGAAATACAAAACCCTCTGACAACGACTCCATAGCACGGCCATCAGCTCTGGAATAAGGAATGTCACTTCGGCTGTAATCCCACAAAGGCGCATACCCACCAATTCTTGTCCGTGTGGGATTATCAAGGGCTAGTACCTAGGGCGAATCGAGTTGGAGACTTGGAAATGATGTGTACGTACATAGACCACCTGAAATTTCTTTGAATAAGATTGCGCATGTGAGAATTCGATTTTACACCTACCGCATCAGATTACATTATTCCACAATTCTCCATCATTTGGAGGGACGCTTTGTATATCTTTGAGTTTATAATAAACTCAAATGGGAGGAAGGTACGTTACCCTGCTCGAGCGGGGCTTGACGGCTTGGTGCTTCGGTGATGCTGATGCATTCAATATTAAGCCAACAAGTGATAGAACCAAGATACGACTCTGGCGATACACCTGGGCTTTACAGGCTCAAAATCGCGGCTACCTCATTGGTGCGCACTGATGCACAGCACATTCAGCCGCTATCGTCTTGGCAAAAAGGCTTCAACCACGATTGGGTTAGAAGCACTCACATCAACTCAGCTCTGCATACGCAAGGACGATTTCGGCACGTTGGTTTCATATATCAGCATGGCGTATCAAGCGCCCTTACACTGGGCGCCAAGGCAAGTACGTATAGACGCAGAGGTGAATTCTCTTTTCCCCTCTCTTCTTTCGCTGCGTGATTGTCCTCGATGAAGTTCTCAACATCTGCGACCTACACAACAAATTCATAGAGGCGACAGTACGATGTTCTTCTAGCAGATTGATGAGCTTCTTTCTTTGAGCATAGAGGAACTTGGGTTTCTCATGGTCTGAATCGCTCGGATACGTTTGATAGCATATACTCGCTCATCGTCAAACTCGACTACTCTTTTCAACAATGCAGAACACACGAAAAGGTCGAATCGCTTCCATTTGGGATTACTCAAGAGCAAAGTTCGACACTTTGTTTCGATACAGACCATTGTCTGATACTTCCAAAAATGGTGTCTTTCCACAAGCAATCTTATCGGATGTTGAGAGTGCTGCTTTATCGAGTCAGTTCTCACAGCCTTGTCTCAGAATCAGGATTGACATTCTTATACAGCGGGAATCTTTAACTCGGAAACATCTCGTCTTCATGCACAGACCCAGTCTAACGACTACGATCAAAATGAAGAGACCAATGATAACAAACCAGAGGGCAAGCTATGGCAAGCTGGCTTTGCAGTTCGATTTCCATTCTTGGGCTTATTCTGTTTATTATTCATCATCGGGTCGGTTGTGGGCATCATTGCCGTTCTCCTGATCTCTGATGGTAAGAATGTTGATACATGGGATTCTAAATTGGTCCGTATCGCCGGCAACACTCGGTATTGGCGGGTCGGAGTGAGTACCTGGATTGCCTTCTTCAACTTTATCATGGGAAAAGCGCTGGCCGTCATGTTCGCTGAAGCCGTCGCGATCTCCTGGTAGGTGGACGCCATGCAAGGACAGACACTCAAACATCTCCATTTTCATTTGGAAGTTAGCCAGTCAATGTTGGCCATCTTTTCACGTAGGAAGATGTGGGGCTGGGTATGTATCGCTAGTATTGCTTTTACAGCGTTTTCAGGACTTGAAGCACTTGTGCAGACAGCAAGTTCCTCAGCAACAGCCCTTTCCAACTACAATTGCAGCATGAACGCCACTCTTGCCAATGCTCTACCTGCTGGTTTCTCGGGGGTGATGGGTGCTATAGGGCACGATAGCTTCGATACAGTGTCCTACACACCTAACTTTACCCAGATACTCCAGAACTACAATCATCAAACTCCAAAACTCCTTGAATTAGATGGATGCCCCTCGGACTCAAGTGCAGGTTGCTCTACGACTCTTCACGGAGTTGGATTTCAATACACTTGTACAGCAACGCGAAGTGGACTACAGCAACCGCTGTCCAACAAAAATGGCTATGCACAACAGCCTCAACAAACAGTCTTCGAGGTTAGATTCTATAAAGTCGGCTGGTCGATAATACTGAACACCCTCTGGCAAGATCAGCCTGGATACAGAGGGCTGGTTGTTGCAAATCGTAACTGTACTCTCGTTCCAGCGCTGGTAGAATATCCTGTCAATGTCACGCAGCAAATCGCAACCCTTGGACCTCCCAAATCTACAGTGAACTGGACAGTGACTTTGAATCACACAGCTGGAACTTCACTTGGCGTGGGCAAAGTGATCCAAATTCTTCCCAAGCCGGGTTATGACCAAATACAGGACCAGAAGCTGAGTGATGACTATGCTGAACCTAGTACTCACAGCACCTTAGGCGGACTTTCACTGGCATTTTCTAGCCTTTTCGACTCGAGTATTTCTGTCGCAAGCGACGTTACGAATTTTGGTCCCGATATAGATGTACAGGGTTCATTTACGGCTCCCTACATGCAGCTGTCGCCTACCAATAACCAGGAAGACGTCTTGAACAATGTGATTCCCTCTCCAATGGAAGCACTCTTAAGCAACATCCGGGATATCATGTTTCGCAGCTCATTAGCAATCGCACAGAACAAGATTGCAGGATACTCTTTTCTTCCAAATGGTACTGAGGTTCTAACTTCGACTGTGCCATCCCAAAATACCACCTATCCGGGAACTTACTACATATTCGAAACCGTTTACAAAACCAATAACATCACACTTGGTGTTGCGGTCGGGATGATTTTTATTGCTTTGTTAGCGATAATGCCGCTGTATTGGGGCTTTTGGCGTCTTGGCAGAAAAGTGAGCATGTCACCGCTGGAGGTGGCAAAAGCAATGCACTGTTCAACAATTCCTAGCCCACAAATGGAAAAGCTGGAGGCGCACAGTATCTTAGAAGCTAGGGACCACTCTGATCGGCCGTTAGAATCTGGCTCAAATCTCTCGGATAACGAGTTGGTAGATTTACTGGGCGACGCCGAGGTTAAGTTCGGCGAGGTAGCGCCCAACCTTTTGGGAATGGGGTTTAGTGAGTATACACAGACGCCGTTGATGGGTAGGCGATATCATTGAAGTAAATGTCACGCATAGGCGTTGGATCGTCTTGACCACGACGGCTTCAATGTTCTCCTCCAACGATATCTAATTTCAAGAGCACTTATTGTAATTTTCATCTTATTCTCTGTTAGCTTTACTCCAACACCAAGCGTTCGTAGATCTTTAAACTACCATGCGACATCCTTGTTAGCGTCTAAGTGCGAGAAGGCAGATCTTTAACTTGATGACAGTCGAGAAGGATTCAGGATTCTTAACTATTCAACCATATATCGGCGGTTTGGCATTAGAGGAACAACACGCCTGCGGCGCAACAGCCAGAAATACAAAGCGGTGGCCCTATCTTCTGGTTATGTATCGCCTTAACAACACCTACGCGCAATTAAGAACAATGCAAAAACAATAGAGATAGAGTAAGACGTTCATACAGTATCTGGCATCCTGTCATGTTCTAGCGTGATCTGGATGATTTCCTAGTCGGTATTGTGGCTAAGGGACGCTATTCCAGCTTCAGTTAGCTGTTCAGGTAACCCTGTTCTCTCACATCTTTAGGTACGGAGATGATGGTGTTCTCGATTATTCAAAGCACTCGATAGTCAATGATTGCTATCCACCTAACGGTATCAGGATCTCGATTGAGGTCGAATCTGCAGTAGGACTTGCGACCTCACTACCCTCCGCCTCAACATGCGCACTCGACAAGGGACTTCTGATGGCACTAAGAAGAGAGCATGTGTAGAGTGCAGGCAGCAAAAAGCTAGTAGCTCGCGGTACTGTGGCTCATAGTCGGGTTATGCTAACCATAATGCGAGTAGATGCGATGCGCAGATGGTTCAGAAGAGTCTGGAATGCCCTGTTCGCGCTGTCGGCGACTGAAGATATCATGCGTCTATTCAGCCCCATTCCATCGAGTGCACAAACGAAAGTAGGCGTCATCCTCCATCCTGTCTGACAAGTCTCATTGCGGTCAAGACGTATGCAAGAGCTCGAGGAGGAAGCTTCAGCCCTGCGACAAGAGCTGGAAGAAGCTACTACTCCGCTCACAATCGATGACTCTTGCACTCCTACGGGTAAGATAGCTTCTATGGCTAGCTGGACGTTTTTAAAGTAACCATATTCCAAGGCGCCCAGAACGACGAGCCGACGGAGGCCAGATCAATTGATGGACTCGAACTTAACTACGCTATCATAGACCACTGCTTCAGGCTATTCTTCGGTGACTACCACTCCTTACTTCCAATTCTTGATCCTAGAACTACACCAAATATCCTCTATGGAAAGTCGTTAGTGCTCTTTTGGGTAGTAGTCTCTATTGGCGCCCGAAAGAACTCGGCTCATCCAAATCTGATCACTGCTCTGTCCCCTCGAGTTTCTCCGCTTGTCTTGGCCTCACTAAATACTCGAACAAAGCCGCTTGAAGCAATCAAGGCCATGCTGCTGCTTATGGAATGGCCATTCCCGTCAAATTCCTATCAGTATGAACCCTCGTTTGTATTGAGCGGTGCGCTTATTCACATGGCAATGCAAAACGGATTGCATACCCCTTATCTTAGCAGGGAGGCACCAAAGCTGGAAGCCCAGTCTAGCTTCGTCGAGTCTACCGCGGTGGAGAGGGCACGATTGTGGGCCTACGTTGTCATTGTCTACCAAAGGTAAGACCTAACGTTCCGCATCAAGATTTCTAACATATCACTGCGCAGGTCTTGTTCCGCCTGCGGACATCCTCCTCTGCTGTCTATCGATGCATATACCGAACAAGAAGAATTCAACAACATGTTGCTACAATTTCCCGCCGACCTACAGTTACAGCTTCAGCTTACCAATATTATGGCGCGTGGACAGAAAACATTCATCCAATATGGCTCGCGGAAACTAACTATGCAGCAAGAGCAAGGTCTGGATTCCGTTTTGAGAATGGTCGCTGGTCAACTCGACAGTCTAGAATTTTCCGCCTTGTCCAGTAGGTACCATCATTTATGATGCTTTTCCAAATCAGACTAACAAGCGCATGGATTGGGAAAAGTTTCACGTGGCCATCTGTCGTTTAGATGTCCTTGCCATGCACTTTTTCAGACAATGGGAAAGCATCGATATACGGATTTGTCAATCGATCTTCGATACGACCCTTCAAGTCTTTGCCTTTATATGCGAGCAGGAAACAAACCATAAGCTCAGCAGTTTCTGTCCGCGCTTCGTCATTTCCGCACTCAAAATGGGGCAAGCTCTTATGTTTCGGCTACTCAAAGGGCCCTTTGCAGGTTACGTTGACGAAAAGCTTGGGTTCTCAATGTTCCATGCAATGATCACCTTTATGAGATCAGTTTCTCTTGAAGACGGCGACAAAGTTCATAGAGCAGTAACAATTATTCAGCAGGTGTCGGATATTGACAACATGTTCGAGGATACCAGCGGAAACTGGGACATTGCATTGCGGATTAAACATAGACTTTCCGCAAGTGTGGTCCAGGACATAGGTATTCGCTGGAGAGAAAGGCATCTCAACACGGACAGACCCCGTGGCTTCCAGCAAGATGCCGGTAAGTTCTTTGTTTTAGAAAACAGACCAAAAAGAGAGCAAGACACTAACCGTCTTATTACAGCTGCTATACCACCCCACACAAGCGCTACCCGTTCAGCTCAAATCGTTCTTGACAATGAGCAAAAAACTGCTATGGGCTCCACAAGTACAAACACACTTACGGAGCCATATAGCGAGTTTCTGAGGGAGTTTGACTTTGATCTGGACGACTTTTTCGACTCACAATTTCTATAGTACTAGTACTGGGACCGCCACAGAAGATATCGTTGGAAAAATAGACCCTTTAAGAAATGGAACTACTTTAATACTGGAAATAAGTTATGAGATAGGTACTGCTGGAATATTCTGATATAACGTGTTGGAAAAACAGCTTCTGGATTCCTCTTCAAGGTCTAACTCTCTAGCCTAGCAAGGCCATAAATGAATCGCCATAGTAGCAGCGACCATATCTACGAAGGAAGAGCGTGAAGATAGTCGATTCAAAAGAGATCATACCTTATATTCTCGTGAATTGATTTGGCCACCAGACGTCCACTCCCAGTTTCGAGGCAACCCTCAACACCCAGTCCGGCTCCCTCAAGAATTGCTTAGCAACCAGGATAACGTCTGCCATTGCTTTTCCAGTGTGTTTGTCATGCGCTACATTTTTTGCTGTCTCAAATTCCGCGTCCGAGCCCTTCTCGGGCTGATTTACGCCCTGCTCCACAACTTCTCTCGCCTGTTCTGCTGTCGTGATCATGCCAGCAGCACCAATCAATAGCTCCAGGTTTTCGGAGTGGATGGTATCTCTGATCCTGCCAGCAATGTTCACGTGGTAGTCTATGGTACTAAACCCATCGAGATGCTGGCCTGGATGATTGCCACCGCTGCTGACGTCCAGCAGATCAACTCCTAGGGCAGGCAGTCGTCTGGCAACCTTGATCGTTGATTCGACATCCCACGACCCCAGCTTTCTACCCAGATCGGTATCTTCCATGACATCTGTAGAAGATATGCGAAGGAAGAGCGGCATTCCGGGCGGTATGACATTCCTGACCGCTTCAACGACTTCAAAGAGAAGTCTTGTCCTATTTTCGAAGCTACCACCATACTCATCGGTCCTGTGATTAGGAATTGGAGACAGGAATTGGTGTAGAAGATAACCATGTGCCGCATGAATCTCTATCACATCTACTCCAGCCTTGACACTCCTTTCCGCTGCCTTTGCAAAATCGTGTATGACTTCTCCAATCTCCTGAAGCGTCAAAGCCTTGGGAGGCCAGAACCTGTTCCATTCCGGGTCGAAAGAACCATTGGAAAGACTATCCCAAGCTTGACTTTCTCCACCAGAGGGGCCTTTCACGTTATCTGGCCAGCCGCCAATGTCGACATCGGCACGCTTGGACTTCCTTCCGAGACTTGTCGAGGCCCAAGGCGCAGCGGTACTACTCTTGCGACCAGCGTGCGCTAGCTGTATGCCCATGAGAGCACCTTGAGACTTGACAAAGTCGGCAACTCGTTTCAGGCCTTCGATTTGCGCATCATCCCATAAGCCAGGACAATTTGGTGAGATCCTCCCATTTGGCTGAACTCCTGTGGCTTCAACGAAAACTAGAGCAGCTCCCTTGATAGCGTAATGGCCCAGTGTAGCAACGTGCCAGTCCGTCAAGGCACCAATGGAGGGACCAGATGATGCCGAAGAGTACTGGCACATTGGAGAGACGATGATGCGATTGCGAAGAGTAACATTGCGAATTTGGAGAGGTCTGAATAACGTGGGCGTCTTTGAAGAGAGCTCCTTTGGCGTCCCTGGCGAGTGCAGATGTTGTGGCGTAAAGTATGGTAAGCCTGGCACTGGAGTGTTGAGGTTGTGTTGCGCCATGATCGTGATAAATCAAGTCTTTTTTTTTTTTTTGGAAGATTTAGCAGTAGAAGTTTGGTCCTACGCGCATCTTGAAGGCGTTGCATACTCATGATAAATAATGCAAAAATGTCGTTATCACTGCCGGTTCCGGCATCTGGTATCGGGTACCAGTCTTTCCGAGCTGCTGTTTGCGAGAATGATATTGTAAGGCTACTTTGTATGGCTACGCTCCGGAATCGGTGTTTGTCGACCGGAACCGCTGGACTTCTGCTGCCTGCAACTCTCGTTAAACCGTGTGGGATTATTCACGTCAAGTCACTTGTATGTTTAAATTTCTGACAAGTTCAATTTTTCCCCGAAAATTTCCGGGGAGAGGGAACTTTTTTTTTTCTGCAACGTCTACCGTTTCGTAATTCGTCCAAGGCTATCGCCTGAGATAAATGATATCGAGGATATAGCACACCAGAGCTCTCGCTTAGCGAACGCGACCTATCAAGTTCAAAGCTCACATGACCTATCAGAGTTGAGAGGTCGCTTAAGTTAAGTGATAGGTCAGATTAGCTTTTATTTCCCGCCTCTCATGCTCGAACATTTTGAGAATATGTTTTGGATTGTTTCGGACATATTTCTAGAATGTCGAGGCTGAATTTTTGATATGTTTTGAACATATTCAACCCTTTTGAGAGGCAAGATGACTGAGGCGACCTTTTGGTTAGGAGTTTGGACCTCACTTGACCTCTCGCTTAGCTGATCTGACCGGTCAAAAATTGATCTCACCCCGAACCCCTCGTAACATGTCTTCACCCGAGCTCTCAGCTTCTTCACCTGACCTCTCACTTTTAATTCATTCCCGAATATCTTTTGAATTCTAGAAGGGCAGACTCTACGGTGCTCAACTGATCGGTCATGTGACTTACATAGCCTCTCAGGATGAGAGGTCAGATTAGCTCGAGATTTTGAGAGGTCGAATCAGCTAAACGAGAGGTCTACTGAGTTATATCCCGATCCAACCCCAACCGCTCTTCAAAGTACCCCTTAATTTGCTCATCTAACCTATCATCTGATCCCCAGTTTTTGAATACGTTCAGAATACGTTTCAACACAGTGAGGGAATTTAAACAAGAAAAAAAAAAGCAAAAAAAGGGCCGGTAGATCTGACCGGTCAGGTGACTCACATGACCTCTCACATTGAGAGGTCAGGCTAGCTCGAGATTTTGAGAGGTCGTATCAGCTAATTGAGAGGTCTAGTGAGTTACGATCTGATTTAGACTTGTGTTAGCAGTTGGTTTTGCTGGGCAAGAGGTATAGACTCACTACCATCTCGTCGCCAGTTCCAACCGGATTTGGTTGCCTACAAGCTTGATCATCCTCCAGTAGAAAGAGCAGGTTGATCAAAGTGTTAGTGCCGTCAGAAAACATAGGCTACATTCGGTATGCTCTTGCTCTAAGAACCGAGTTGTTAGCACACAAGCATACCCACAATACCAGCGGTTCTACCCGCATATCCTTTGGCTGCACGTTGTCTTTCCTTTCCATGCAGTTATTTATCCTCCCTACGCGCCGAAACGAGAGGTTGATCGAACCTCAGGTTTTGGGAGATAGCGAGGAAATGCCTGGCCAATGCCAATATACTCAGATGCCACTGATTAGTTTCATAGCGAAGCCTCACGACCTTCACTCGCGTCCGCACGCAACAACAACGCCCAAGGCCTCGGTTTTCAGAAGCGTCTCCAACGACGCACGGAATTCCACCGGGCATCAGCCTGCGGCCTGTGAACGCGTGCGACAAGCTGCCAGCCACGCGCAGCATACGCAAACAATACTGTCATGTCCATGCACCTCACAAACACGGTCTACCCTCGAACCCACCGTCGTCTTTGTTTGAGCGAGCGCGCCGCTCCTTCGTGCTATGGGAAGTCTATAGCTCAGCTGACCTCTCGGTTAGCTGATGTGACCGGTCAAAATTGGATGCGACCCTAACCTCTCAAAAAGTCTCGAGTCTATAGCTCAGCTGACCTCTCGGTTAGTTGATGTGACCTGTCCAAAATTGATCTGACCCGAACCCTTCAGAAATTCTCTCCAATTGACTTCTCAATCCACTTATCCGACCTCTCAGTTTATCTATAAGATGCAGAAAATATATTAAAAAGGTATTTTTAATATATTCTAAATATGTTCTAAACATGTTCAAGAAATTCGAGAGATAAAGTGAGAGATCAGATCAGCTATCTAATCTCTTAAGTAAGAGGTCGGAACAGCTCAGGATTTTGAGAGGTAGAATTAGCTAGTGGAGAGGTCAGCTCAGCTATAACCTGAAAAATCCCTTTAAATGACCTCTCAATTCGCTCATCTGACCTCTCATTTAGTCTTTTAAACTGCAAAACATGATTGAGAACTGTTTTCAACCTATTCAGAAAATCTGAGAGATAAAATGAGAAGTCAGGTAAGCTATCTGACCGTTGAAGGTAAGAGATCGGAGCAGCCCGGGATTTTGAGAGGCAGAATTAGCCAGTGGAGAGGTCAGTTCAGCTGTAAACTGTGCTATTGGGTGACTCAAGCTTCCCAGCGGATTCAGATACCAACTCGAACGTTTTCACCTTTTTAGGCCCACAATGACAGTGAGCTCGTCGATACAGGGTAATGCCCCCATAGACAACCAAGTTCGATAAAACAGATTTTTTCCAAGTCCAGACTGAGAAGCTCCTTGATAGTTTATAAGCGCCTGATCGGAGAGTCTGGTCTATTTCCTTTTTCGTAATAGGTCAGAAATATAGCTTGTTGGACTGAGAGTACCATAGTCGAAACTTCTTTCATAATCCTTTATTTTAAACCCGGAATATGAAGTTGTATGATGTATTGAGATTGCGTCGCACTGTCACCAGCGTCATCGGCAGTTAATGACCTCAAGAATAATGGAAATATGTCCTGAGGCCTTCCCGGTTGGGTGGTAGGAGAGAGTTTAAGCTTGCAGAAATTTGTTGCCGCAGAAATTAGATACAGCCCTTGAGACTATTTGATAGACACGAAAAGTAACGATGATGGTGTGTGTATGCCCCACTGATCAATCTCCTTAACATTATGACTGTGTGATTACACTCAGTTTAGGTCTTACTGAACTGCAAACATTGAGTTGCGAATCCAATCAAGACCAAAAGATAGACAAGTCCCCTCTTACCAATGCGTAAAAAATCATGGTGTGCATGCCTCAGATTTGACATTCTTTACCACTCAAACATCTTATATCACCACGGCAATTCATATCCTTCCCGATGCCAAAATGTTCCCGTCTCTTCAATTCCCTTCCCCCTCACCACATTCTCCCACAACTTCCTCGCCGCCTCCTCCGGCTCCACCGCCTCTGGCGGCCACAATTCCGGCGGTAAAATACCCGTGCGCACGATACCCGGGTGCAGCAGCAGCACCGTCACGCTCTGCGCCTTGAGGTCCACTGCGAGCGACTTGCCAATGCTGTTGACGGCGGCCTTGCTGCTGCGGTAGGCGTAGCTGCCGCCGGTGCTGTTGTCGGCGATGGAGCCGACGCGCGATGAGACGATGCCGACTTTCTTTGTTGGGGATGCGAGGATGTTGGGGAGGAGTGCTTGGGTGAGGAGGAAGGGGCCGAAGGTGTTGACGGCGAAGGTGTTTTGGAAGACGGAGAGGTTGCTGGTGGAGAGGCTGTCGTCGGCGGAAGCAACGCCGGCAATGTTAAGAAGAATATCGACGGGTTCAATTGAATTGCCGTCGCCGCTGCTGAGAGATGCTCTGAATTGCTCGATCGAGGAGGGTGAGGTCACGTCGAGACGGGCCGTGTGAGCTTTGGGGGAGAGGGCTTGGAGTCCTTTGCCTTCGTTACGGTCGACTGCGTAGACCTTCCATCCCTAAAATGACGTTGTCAACAGATGCCTATCGCATCGCCCTTGATATGCTATGACTCAATGGTATTTCAAGTGTCTAGAGAGAAGTATATCGGGTGTAGGAAGGTTGGGAACCTCGAAGGTTTACCAATTGACGGCATGCGATAGAGAGAGCATCACACCTCATTGACCAGCAGTCTAGCAAAGGCATGACCGATGCCGCTGTCTGCGCCAGTCACAACTGCGGTGGGCATTTTTATGATCTTATGTGCAAACTGCGTTCTGGGTACACCTCCTTGCCTGTCTCAGACTGAGTTATATAGATGACCTATATCATTATGATCTCACAACATGTGCGGAAATCTATAGAATCTTGCTTATGTTATCCATTCTAATCATTCTCTGGTCGTGCAGCCTTGTTTTGTTTCCCCACCTCTTTCTCCTCCTACGTTTCGAGGAGTCACTGATATCTTGAGAGACAATGCGGTTGTCTTGGACTTATGCGGCGAGGATGGCTGTCTAGGTTTCATTTTCCAAGGTCGCAGCGGGGAGGTACGATGGGACTGTTCTAGCAATTAACGCGGGGGCTGCGTTGATTGTCTTAGTATTCCCTCAGACACGAATGAGAGTCCGTGTCTCTGGTCGGCGTACACTCGCAGGAACGTTGGGCGTCCCCTCCGCACCGCCGCTTCCCCGCACCCTCCGCACCACCAAATTTGTATGAGAATTCGGGATCAGCCCAGCACAAAAGTTTGGTGGTTACTTTTTCAGCTGAAATTTGTTCATTTTGGTGATTTGATTATTTGATTTTCTAATCTGATAATTTTGAAGCCGTTAGCGTGATGATGAGATTGAAATAATCCGAAATATTGCTCCTATTTAATATATTATCGTCATCATGTTTTTGGATTATAACGATCTCTCATAATATGATATTATCCGAATTATTCATATAATTATTCGAACAGTAAAAAGGATCAAAAGGAATATCAAATTATATGACAGCCCTTTGAATCCAATCCATCATCACGATCTTTCGCGAATTCTGACATCTGTTATTATTAAGATTCTGAAGGAGCATTTTTTTACGAAATCTGGTATATATATCGATGAAATGGCTGAATGGATCTGGCAGCAGTTCGATATATTCGTGAATTTCTCACTGGTGGCGAAAAGATTATATCAAAACGATTAGACGAGGAAAAAGATTAATATTCGTTTTCGAAATAATAAATTCAATAACTAATAAATTATTTAGAATATTATTAAATAATAAAAGAACGTTCTATTAAATTTCGTGATAATTATATGACCATAATGATATAATATTCAATTGAATAATTGGTATATATCGATGAGAATGGAATAAATCGATATATTGGATTTCATTCTTATAATCGAATATTAAAAGAATCGAAAATAATTCAGTATTATTTTTTTGAATATAGACGATATTATAATATTCTATTGATATATATAATTGATAGAATTCTGAATTACTGAATTTACGAAAATTCAATAATAATTCAAATATTCGTATATTAATTGGAGGAATTGTTATTATTGAAATATTTTTCATTTAATTCTGATAATTTATTATTAAATTCAATATTGATAATGAATAACGTATTAATATATTACGGCGAAAAAATAATTAATTTGATTATAAAATAATTCGGAATGAAATTAATATATTTATTTTTATATTTTTCTGATCTAAATTCGATCAAAAAATTCTTTTTTAAATTCAAAGATTTTGTTAAAAAATATTATGAATTATATTCAGATTTAGAAAATTTCAATTTTATTGAATATTTGATTTAATATATTAAAAAAATTGGAAAGGATAAAAAATAAATATGAGAATATTTTTATAATTTATATATTTCTATTTTTGATTAATTGAATTCGTAATTTTATAAATCAGATATTTTCGATTTATTTAAAACGTTATAAAAAATATTATAGAGGATTATATGAAAAATATTATAGAAAAATGAATATATGATAAGATTATATAATTAACATTTGAAATATATCGAATTTATTGATAAATATCGAATTTATTGATAAATATCGAATTTATTGATAAATATCGAATTTATTGATAAATATCGATTTTATTAATAAATTATTAAAAAAAAAATGGCGGAATAATATACCGTATATTTATATTAAAATTTATAAATTGATTTAATCAGATCGTATAATAAACACGTATTATATGCCGAATCACATCATCAAATATTGAATTTATTAATAAATTGTTAGAATAAAAATATTAATTCTATAAAATTTTGCGCGTATATTGCGAATTCGAATATTTAAACTGATTTCGTCCATTTCGAACATTTTATCTTCCTCCACCACCTTCTTCATCACCTTTTTCATCACAATTTTATTCTTTTAATTATTGAATCAGTTATTTATTTGATTAATTGATAAATTATTTATTTATCTGATTGATCAAATTATTAATTAATTCATTTCTGATTCCATTTTTTGATATTTCGAAAGATTATCATAATAATATCTCTCGTAATATCTCCCTTAATCAATAATTTGACTTTTTTATCATTTCGCCATAGAAATTTGAATCTTTCAAGATCATATTTATACTGATCAAATATCTCCATCGCCTTATCAAATTCAATTTTTGTCGATTTCCGTTTATTTCGCTATTTATGCCATTCCAAATATATTAATATACCTTCATCCAATATTAATTCAGATACTAATAATAATGATAAATCAGAAATTCTCTTTCATAATCTTTTATTCGGTATATCTACTTCAATAGACGTATTTGATCCAGTATTTTATTCATTAATTATTTTTTGATAAAAATTGAATATATTTATGGGAATAATATTCGCGGAATTAGAAATTGATATCGAATTTATTTTATATTTTTAATCATTTCATTCAATAAATAATTTAAATAATTCAAATAATGATTATTCTAAATTAATTGAATCATTTATTATCAAATTATTCCAAATTTTTAAATTAATTATAAAAAACCGGATATATTTTTGAATTTTTTGATTAATCCAATATTAGATCGAATTTTGATCATAATCATTTGAATATCTTTATTTTTCAGTGATTTTATAAACGAAATTATCAGTTATTCTAATCTACTGAATTATCTGAAAAAGATTTTCCTTTATTATTTCGATAATAAATATCTGATATTCAATTAATTAATTTTATAATAAATTAAATAATATAAATATTTTATTGAATTATATTTATTTACCATTTTGGACGAAATTTTATTATCTATCAGTTTAATAATAAAAAATATTATAAATTCTTATTTATTTTGTTCGATCCAATATTGAATTAATTTCTGATCAATTTTGGCCCATGATTCCGATTCTGATAAATTAATAAATAAATAAATTATTTGATTTCAAATTTTTGATAATTTTAAAATTGATTTAATTTCAATTTTAATATTATTAAATCAATTATTTGATAATTTATTAAATCTTATATTATTAAAATTATTATAAAAATGAGAATTCTAATATTAATTAAATGAATTTATAATATTATTTTTCAAATTTATGTATATTTTTTTATTTTTATATTTGAATTATCAGATTAAATCAAAATAAAATGATTTTAATTCTTTTTTAATTATTACCGATTTGATTAAATTAATTAACATATAATACAATTGAATTGGCCATCCAATTGGATTGGCCACTTTTCCGCATTCTTATACAAAAAATTTAAATAATTTAATCACAATAATATAAATTTTTTTATATTATTCAGAATTTTCTTTCTCAGATATATTTTTAATTATAATACAAATACGCGCATTATATCCAGATTTATTATAATTATTATATTGCCGTTTATCTATTTTTGATATTCTTATATAATTATCATTTTCATTTATTTTTTATTGTATTATCTGTTTAAATCCTTTCTGAATCTGTAAATTCTGTCCATTTTATATAGAAAGAGATCCTTCTTCTAATAGACGGGTTTTTTTAATCTTCCGATATCGGTTAAATTTTTGATTTATTATACGAAATATTTGATTCTTTTTTTTTAAAATGATAAATTGATGTATTATTATAATTATATCATATGAAAATTGGTCGATAATAGATAAAAATTCAGATGGAGAATTATTCTAATATCGTATGATTCGGTTTCTAATATATTCATTTTGAAATTATACTTCAGTGGGATTATATGATGTCTTTGATTCTCAGAGGAGGGGGGGTCCAGATGAACTTTCAGAGGATGTAAATATATATAATTTCATATCCAATTATAAAATTATATATTCTGAATCGTATAATATAAATTCTATTCTTTAAAAACCTCTTTGAATATTTGATTTTATCATAATAATTTGAAAAATTTTATAAAATGTTAAAAAGAAATCCTCTTTTGAAATATAAATGATATACATTTATATAAAATCATCAATTATTTGATTATACGCGTATTTTAATATATAAAAATAGCCTATATCAAATAATTATAATTTATATAATAAATGAAGAAATATATAAAAAATGATAATATTATTCTTTTAATAGAATAATTTAAAATCAATTAAATGATGATTTTCGTATCTATCAAAAATAAAAAAATAATATATATCTATTATACGATTTATAATATATCAATTAAAATATTGAATCCAATTTAAATTTTATTTATTTATTATTCAATCATTATTTAATATAATAATCATTTAATTATATGATAATAAATTATTTTAATATCAAAATAAAAGGTGATTTTTATTCGTAATAATGATATATAACGGAATAATATAATTTAATATATTTATATTTTAAATTATTATCATTCATTTTCGATTATTTTATTGAATTATATGAGATTTTTCATATTTTTTAATATTGATAATAATTATTTCTAATAAAATTTAATCCATCAAAAACCCCGTTTTATTAAAATTATAAATATCTCCCTTTTAAATACCAAATTGATTAATTATATATTATACGAGATTAAATCATTCGCGAAATTTATCAGAATTTTTATATTAAATTTTTTGATAATTGATTTTATGATTAAAATATATATATAATTCAGATTATTATTATATGAAATTAGAAATCTAATTTTTATTTACGTATGACGTATTATAATCGTATAATAATCAATTCATTATATTTTCAATACCATTATATTAGAAAAGAAATGATCGCGAATTTAGATCAAATATATATCATATGAATATCTATTCTTTTAATTTAATGAATTTTTGATAAAAATATTAAATATCGTATTATAAAAATTTTTCGTATTTTCGATTTTAAAATATCGTATGAGGAATTTTATAAATAATTATTATACGACGAATATTTAATTTAGGATTCTTTTGAAATATCTGAAATATAAAAATAAGATCATTTTCTTTTCAGATTTGAATCATAATAGAATGTGGGAAAAAAATGGATTTAAATTGAATTATACGAAAATGCG
>JAGEMR010000255.1:0-17520 GCA_021030915.1 Astrothelium macrocarpum
ACGGACTAATTGCCTAATTAGGAAACAATGAAGCTAACGCCGGAGATTACAAGAGTGGATTGCCCAACATTATCAGAAGAGGTGGAAAAAAGGGGTCTTCGAAGCCAGTGAAGCGTCAAAGCTCTTGCCGTTCAAACAAAATGCTCAATCTTGCTCAATCCAAACTCATAAGCCACGTCGGCCCTACCTTCTGGCAACTCACATTCTGGCATCTCGACACATTCTGTATGACAATAACAACCGGTTGGATGGATTGTTGCTGCATCGGTGAACGCCATGAGAGGCACGGCGGATCTGCGTTACTGTCTGCATGCATTGCCGCTCTGTGCCACAATAAGATGGACAAATGCGACCCATTAGCCACCAGCTTATGGCTTTCATAGACGTGGCACATCTCATCATTCCCTCTGTAGCTCCTTCTGTCCTCCGGTGTTCACCACAGGACAAGATCTCTTGCTGTGGCCGGAAATGCGCAATGAGCAATGCTGAACGATCTTCGTCCGATTTCGAACTCAGCGCTGACAGAGATTGATTGCTGTATCGGAGACGCATATTAAATTCACCCTATAGGATGATTATTCGCCTTGCTTGTGCCTCCAGCCATAGGTCTCCTCAGAGCAATTTTAGTGTGGTATTTTCGGAGCCTTACCCTCGTCGGATTTGAAATCACCTGGTCAAAGATTCAAAAGGAATCTCCACCTTGCCCTTCTGCAGGATAAATCTATCACACAATTTCTGGTTGGCTTACCTATCATTAATATTAGCAGAAACGTCTGACAGCCACCAACAGATCAAAATTGGACTCCATTGACTCGGAAGGCTTCACGGCGCTCAATGCTCCATTGAACTACGACTCTCTGGTCTTCTGAGTCGAGACGATAAAAGACCATACCTTTGCGAATCTATGCAAAGCAATCTCAAGGACTCTGAATGACAACGCTCGATCCGTAAACAAGCTCAGCATTACCGCAAGATCGGCTTCACAAAAAGAAACGTGCCACTCTCGTTGGCAATTGAGACACTGTCACCGCAAGACACAAAACAGTTCTGTACGACCGTCCAGATAATCTGTATGGCAGCAAGGCAGCCAAAAGTTGACAGCCATAGTATTGATGCTGCCAAGGATATCATAACTGTCATCAAGTCGAGCTCCCTGTTTTTCTTGTATGGATAAGGCAAGATTTTTGGATTATACAGCGCTGTGAATAAGATCCATTGGCTTCCGAGTCGCCCGAAGCTCCAGTTTTGAAACGTAGGTCAAATCTCAGATGAATGTGACTGCGTAAAATGCAACTTTACTGGATCCTCACGCTGAAATCATCGCGTTCGTATCTGGGCAAATTCGCCTCTATGAGATGCAAATGAGTTTGGCGTTTTTGAAATGCATACTCGATATTGGAAACAGGAGGGGAGCCTACAACGATCAATCCAATGCTCCAGTTGCGCGCAAGTTCTCAACTCTCTGCTCATGAAAGATGCGGCAGTCTCATTTCGTTACCTTTTACGGCGGATCTGGAACCATTGATAATACCTAAGCCAAAGAATGTCAGCAGACCTTGGAGTCAATGCCAAGAACGCCCCCGAACAATATGCTACAGACTGCTTCAGATATACACGAGAAGGATATTACGTGGATCAAAGAGCGACCTTTGATGTTAATAAAGATGCACTGCGGAATATCCTACCAAGCATCAATGATCCTTATTTCGGTATTGCACAAGGCTCCGAAGAGGAGAGGCAATTGTCCTCTTTGAAAGAAGACCCAAGCACAATTGATGTGGACGAGACGCAACGTTACGGCGACAACGAAGCTCCTGGTACTGGGAGTAGTCAGTCCTTCCCGACGAATGATAATGAGGTCTCTATAGGCGAACCACGTCCTTCTTAGCTGATTGTGCTCACAAGATATGTGCTAGCTAAATGAATCAGGTACCATATGCTTGAGGCGCTGATGAGTCAATGATATGAAAACCTTCTTACTCTCTACATTGGTTTTCGAGAGAATTCCTGCAGAGTAGTTTTTATAAGTTACATCCCCTCTTGGATGTCGAAACTGCGCCTGGTGCATGCCACAACTTCGTTTGCGTTCCAACCCCATCCCGAACATCCGTAGGAGATAGTAATGAAATGGAGCGCTTCAGACCGATTTAGACATCCCGTCTGTGATCACATAATTTCGCTCTGCTCGTCAAGAAAGAAAATCCTAGGTGTTTACAAAAAGAAACGCTTTGAGTAAAGAAGCTAACTAATATGGCAAAGAACACCAGTCGATTCAGGCATCCTACAAATTTTGGATCTATCTTGATATCGTGTGCCGAATAACTTCATGTAATGCAGACTTACGTTATCAGGTACGAGACAAGCACTGAATTTCACACATCGCTTGTTGGGTATCTCCAGGTTTTTCCTTCCAATTCTAGAACTTGCGCAATTTCGGAGTTGACATACGTCACAGTCATTAAACCGTCCACATGTATCGGCCACTTTACCCTGGTCAATTCCGCCTCGTGCGACCTTGTAGTGGAGGGCAAATTCGTGCGTCGTTGGAAGTGCATGACCTCAACAGCGCTCCTACCTACATAGCACTCTCGTACACGTGGGGACGTGCGGTTTATCGGAAAGGAAGACCTCTCTCCACAACATATAGCATGACTTTGGACGAGGAGGAAGTCCAAATCCAAGAAAATCTTCATGATGCACTACGACACTTGCTTTGGAGGGTTACAGAACAGAAACGCTACGTCTTTATTGATGCTCTTTGCATCAACCAAGATAATATTGATGAGCGGAACAGCCAAGTCCGAATGATGCGTGCCATCTACGAAGGTGCGCACCAGGTCTGGGGTTGGTTAGGCGTGCCCTACAATGAAGATGAGACACGGCAAGCTGTAGCGCTGATGAAGCGGTTCAACCTCGCGCTCAAAGACGGTCTAGAAAAGAATAACAATGGCATGAATAAACTATCCGGCGATTTATCGCCCGACAATCCTAATCTCTATCCATTTCCGCAAACAGATACGTACCAAGGCTGGCTAGGCATCATGGAGATGTTCAATCACCCATATTGGAGACGCACTTGGGTGCAGCAGGAAGCAACTGGCCCAATCGAAACTTTGTATTTCTGCGGCGGCAATTGGTTCGATAAGATATACCTGTCTGCGGCATGCTACTTTGGGTACCATTACTCGCTTTTCACAGACATCGAGCAACGATTCGTCACGGCGATTGGGACAGGCAGTAGCGCGTGGAATCTCAGTACAATGCGAGATCTTGACGGGACGTTTAAGAGAAAGCACGAGACACAGATTATACATCTCTTAGGAAAATTTCGGAATACACTGTGTACTGACAGCCGAGACAAAGTGTTTGCTCCCCGCAATCTAGCGACCGATGTCGATCATGATGATATCTATGTCGATTACTCAAAGTCTGCGAGGGAGATTTACGAGAGCGTTGTGCGCTTCTACCTTACTCGATACACGGACTTAAATTTTCTGGGATACGTTACAATTCCAGTTGAGGACTCCTTCCGGATGCAAAGAAAATGTATAGAGCCCGCAATGTCGACCTGGATTCCGGATTGGCGCGACCATCTAAAAGTAACACCATTTTCTTTGATCGGTCACACCAAGGGGTCCCTCGAACCGCTGTTCTGCGCTTCGGGGGGCCATAGACGTCATGATTGCCAGATATATGGTGGAGAGCTGGTGGCGACTGGAATGATCGTCGATACTATCGCCTCACTGTCAAAGATATGTGAAGACGACGCAAATACAGTTGGAGAAGTCAAACAGTGGACTCCAGAAGATGCAAGTAATAGGGCGTATGAGCCGATGAAACAATCGCTGGACGAGGCTTTCCGCACCACGATTGTCGCCAATGTGCAATTTGAGACACGCAGACTAGGTGCATGTATGGACTGGGACTTGTGGAACGCGGGTATTGATAGACTCGATCCCGAGAAGAGGAGAGACAGGTACGGACTTGACATTGTTCTCACTCAAGTCTGCTTTGGTAGACGGCTTGCATTCACCGAAGCTGGATACATGGGAATAGCTCCAGCTGCGAGTAGGACAGGAGATACTGTCTGTGTATTGTGGGGTGGAGAGCCATTGTATGTTATTCGTGAAGCGGCTGATAATCGGTATCGATTCGTAGGTGAGTGCTATTTGCACGGGTTGATGCGCGGAGAGGTTTTTGATCTGGAAATCGAATCAACAGTTCGAAGATTTCAGTTTATATAGGCCTCCTGATCGGGCCGACAACATTGAAGCCTCTGCAAGGTTGCAATTCAGCCTTCGAAGCATTGATCGTTGTGTTGTTGCACAAGGGATACCTCCAGCCCCCTTTCGTCTCCGGTGGATAGCGCCGACGATCGTACAAATCGCACCAACTTCGGTAGTTTTCATGACTCGAGAGTAGTCTCGAGGGATTAAGGCTAACGGAATAGCTTCCTAGACACTGAGCTATAATAATTCTTCTCGAATGATACTGGATCTAGCTCATTACATAATAATTCTTCTTGGATCCATTTTTCTCACCCAATCAGATAATATAAACACATCCGAAGGATGCGATGATCACGTTTTAGCCGTCATACACGCCTAGGCGCTGTATCCACGCACGTAGTTCGAAGAGTACCCGTCCTCCCCACCTTGTGCAAGGTCCCACCTTTCGCAACCGGTTTTTCGGTCGAACAATCTAATTTCAAAAACCTACAATTCTACCATCATAATTTTTATTGATAAAATGTTTATAGATTTGGAATTTCGAAATGCGAATGATTATTTTATAATAATAAAAAAATTCGGAATCTATTTATCAATATTATCATATTATTATAAAAAAATTATTATCAATCAAATAATTATTTAAATTAATATCAATATCAATTTTTTAAAATAATAAATATAAATTTTAATTAATTTTATTAATGATTTTATATATTAAAATATTTTTTTTATATCAGAAATATTTCAAATATTCGTTAAAAATATCATAAAATTTTATTCAAAAAAAAATTAATCAGATCAATTCATTAAATTATATAAAATTAAATTAAATATTGATTTTTTGAAAATAATTAATATTAAATAAATTAAAATAAATAATAAAATACAAATTCAATATTATTTTGATTTTATAAATAAATTAATATGATGATATTAATATATTAAAATTCTTTATAAATTGATATAAAAATTGAATATCATAAAATTCTTTCATAAAATAACATATCTGCATAGCGAGCGGAATAACATAACGAGCGGAACACCGCTCCGCACTCGTACGAATTTTTTTTTATCAACACAATAATATTATATTATAATTATAAAAATTAATCACTATTTTTTTTTTCAAAAATTAAAAAATCTATCTGACATATTCGTATATAATATCCAGATTATTTATAATTATTATAATATTATATATACAGATTTTTACCATTTATATGACCATTTTTTTCACATATATTATTTTTTTTAATTTCAATAATATCTTTTTATAATTATAATATATTTATTTCTAAAATATTAAATAATCCGCCAATATATAATCAAATTTTTTTGATTTTTTGATATTTATTTAATATTTCATTTATTATATGAAGATTTTTATTTTTCATTTTTAATAATATTAATTTATATATTAATTTTAAAATATTTTTTATTTATATATTAATTAAATTATATAATTAAATTAGAAAATTATTTTAATATTTTATAATTTTAGATTTCAGATTTATAAAATTTCGTATTATATTTTTTATAATTTTAAATATAACGTATCTGCATAGCGAGCGGACCATCATAACGAGCGGATCACGCGCACCCAATTTTACGAATTTTGAATTTTACAATCATTTTTTTTTATATATAAAAATATAATCATTTTTATATAAGAATAAAATAATTATGATATTTCAAATTTTCAAAAATAATTTAAAATTTAATATATAAATTATAATTCAGATTTATAAAATTTTTCGTATAATATTAATTATTTAACACGATAATTGATAATTATAATATAATATTTTAATTAATTTAATAAATTTTATTGAAATAAAAAAAGAAATAATTCTAAATTATATTATAAATTTAATTAATCATAAATTTCCGTTTAAATAAAATAATATATAAAATATGATTGATTATTTATATAAAATTCGAAATATATCGTATATTAAATTTCAATAAATTATAAATTTTATATAATAATAATTATTATTTAAAATACGATTCTGATAAAAGATTGATTATTAAAAAATATTAATTAAAAATTTTATAATTATATAAAATTGATTTGATTTTATATATAATATAATTAATAAATATAAAATTATTGATATCAATATTTATAATTTTGATAAAATTAATTTTTTAATAAAAATATTATTATATATAAAAATTATTATTATTTTAGATCATAAAAAAAAATTTTATATAAAATAATCTGATAATTGAAAATGGATTTTAATAATTCAAAATATTTATATAAATAATTAAACGTTATTTTTATATATTATTATAAAAAATAAATATCATTTTTTTTTAATATATAAATAATGAATTTTTTATTATCTGATAAATTTATTCAAATATAAATAATTAAATAATAAACGAAATTAATTTAAATTAATTATAATATTTTAAAAAATTTATAAAATTTTATATAATCGGAAAATATCAATTTTTAATTTTTGATAAATATAATAATTATTATTTTTTTAAATTTAATAATTATTATCAAAAAATGGATATTATTATTCTTTATATATTTTCATATTCATTATATATTTTTTAATCTTTTAATATAAAATATTTTAATTTTTTAAAAATTTTATATAATAAAAAAATTAAATATTTAATACAATTTCAATTTATATATATTATAAAAGACGATTTCTTTTCTATTTTTAAAAAAATATTTTTTATTTTAATAAATAAAAGAAATATATAAATAAAATTTCGAATAATTGATTTTATTTTATATAATCTAAAATAAATAATCAATCAATTAAATTTTAAATTTAGAATATTTATATTATTAAATTCTTATTTAATAAATATCATATTTATAAATTCAAATATATTTAGAATTATAAAAAATATAATATGAAATTCCATAAATTTAAAATCTAAAATCGTAAAATATCAAAATAATTCTTTAATTTAATTATATAATTTAATTAATATTCAAATAAAAGATATTTTAAAATTAATATATAAATTAATATTATTAAAAATGAAAAATAAAATCTTTTATATAATAAATAAAATATTAAATAAATATCAGAAAATCAAAAAAATTTGATTATATATTGGCGGATTGTTTAATATTTTAAAAATAAATACGTTATAATTATAAAAAGATATTATTGAAATTAAAAAAAATGATATATATGAAAAGAATGATCATATAAATGGCAAAAATCCGCATATATAATATTATAACAATTATAAATAATCTAGATATTATACGCGAATCTGTCAGATAAATTTTTTAATCTTTAAAAAAAAAAATAATAATTAATTTTTATAATTATAATAAAATATTATTATACTGATAAAAGAAAAATTCGTACGATTGGGTGCGGGTAATCCGCTCGTTATGATGGTCCGCTCGCTATGCAGATACGTTATTTGAATTTATAAATATAATATTTATCGAATAAGAATTTAATAATATAAATATTTTAAATTTAAAATTCAAATAATTAATTATTTATTCTGAATTATATAAAATAAAATCAATTATTCGAAATTCTATTTATACGTTTTTTTTATTTATTAAAATAAAAAATATTTTTTTAAAAATAAAAAAAAATCATTTTTTATAATATATATAAATTAAAATCGTATTAAATATTCAATTTTTTTATTATATAAAATTTTTAAAAGATTAAAATATTTTATATTAAAAGATTGAAAAATATATAATAAATATGAAAATATATAAAAAATAATAATATCCATTTTTTAATAATAATTATTAAATTTAAAAAAATAATGATTATTATATTTATCAAAAATTAAAAATCGATATTTATTAATTATATAAAATTTTATAAATTTTTTAAAATATTATAATCAATTTAAATTGATTTTATTTATTATTCAATTATTTATATTTAAATGAATTTATTAAATAATAAAAAATTTATTATTTATATATCAAAAAAAAATGATATTTATTTTTTATAATAATATACGAAAATAATATCTAATCATTTATATAAATATTCTGAATTATTAAAATTCATTTTTAATTATTAGATTATTTTATATAAAATCTTCTTTTATAATCTGAAATAATAATAATTTTTATATAACGTACAACACAATTGAGTTGGCCACCCAATTGGATTGGCCACTTTTCCGCACTCTCATACGAAGAACTTAAATAACTCAATCATAATAATATAAATTTTTTTACATTATTCAGAATTCTCTTCCTCAGATATATCTTTAATTATAATACAGGTACGCGTATTATGCCCAGATTTGTTGTAATTATTATATTGCCGTTTATCTGTTTTTAACATTCTCGTATGATTACCACTTTCATCTATTTCTTATTGTATTATCTGTTTAGACTCTTTCTGAATCTGTAGATTCTATCCATTTTATATAGAAAGAGATCCTTCTTCTAATAGACGGATTTTTTTAATTTTCCGATATCGGTTAAATTTTTAATTTGTCATACGAAATATTTGATTCTCTTCTTTCAAAATGGCAAATTGGTGCATTATTATAATTGCATCATATAAAAACTGGTCGATAATAGATAAAAATTCAGATAGAGAATTATTCTGATATCGTATAATTCGGTTTCTAATATATTCATTTTGAAATTGTGTTTTAATGGGGTTGTATAATATCTTTAATTCCCAGGGGAGGGGGGGTCCAGATGAGCTTCTAGGAGATATAGATGTATATAATTTCATATCCAATTATAAAATTACATATTCTGAATCGTACGATATAAATCCTATTCTTCGAAAACCTCCTTGAATATTTGATTCTATCATAATAATTTAAAAAATTTTATAAAACGTTAAAAAGAAATCCTTTTTTGAAATATAAATAATATGCGCTCATACGAGATCATCAATTATTTAGCCGTATACGCGTTTTAATACGCGAAAATAATCTATATTAAATGACTATAATTTATATAATGAATGAAAAGATATATAAAAAATGATAATATTATTCTTTTAATAGAATAATTCAAAATCAATTGAATGATGATTTTCGTATCCATCAAAAATGAGAAAACGATATATATCCGTTATACGATTTATAATATATCAATTGAAATATTGAATTCAATCTAAATTTTATTCATTTATTATCCAATCATTATCTGATATAACAATCATCCAATTATATGATAATGGATTATTTTGATATCAAAATAAGAAGTGATTTTTATCCGTAATAATGATATATAGTGGAATAATATAATCCAATATATCCATATCTTGAATTATTATCATCCATTTTCGATTATCTTATTAAATCATATGAAATTTTTCACATTTTTCAATACTGATAATAACCATTTCTGACGAGATTTGGCCCATCAAAAATCCCGTCTCATCAAAATTATAAATATCCCCCTTTTAAATGCCAAATTGGTCAATTATATGTCATACGAGATTAAATCACTCACGAAATTTGTCAGAATCTTCATATTAGATTTTCTGATAATCAATTCTACGATTAAAATATATACGTAATTTAGATTATCATTATACGAAATTAGAAATCCAATTCTTATCTACGCATAATATGTTACGGTCGTGTAATAATCAATTTATCATATCTTCAATATCATTATACCGGGGAGAAAATGATCGCGAATCTAGATCAAATATATATCATACGAATATCTATTCTTTTAATTTAATGAATTTTTGACGAGGATATTGAATATCGCGTTATGAAGATTTTCCGTGTTTTTGATTTTGAAATATCATATAAGAAATTTTATAAATAATTATTGCACGACGAATATTTAATTTAAAATTCTTTTAAAACGTCTGAAATACAAGAACAAGATCACTTTCTTTCCAGGCTTGAACCATAATAGAATGTGGGAAAAAAATGGATTTAAATTGAATTATACGAAAATGCGGAAAAGTGGCCAATCCAATTGGGTGGCCAACTCAATTGTGTTGTACGTTATAATAATATTTTCATTAAAAAATTAATTTTATCAAAATTATAGATATTGATATCAATAATTCTATATTTATTAATTATATTATATATAAAATCAAATCAATTTTATATAATTATAGAATTTTTAATTAATATTTTCTGATAATCAATCTTTTATCAAAATTATATTTTAAATAATGATTATTATTATATAAAATTTATAATTTATTAAAATTCAATATATAATATATTTCGAATTTCGCATAAATAATCAGTCATATTTTATATATTATTTTATTTAAATAAAAAATCATTAATTAATTAAATCTATAATATAATTCAGAATCATTTTTTTTTATTTCAATAAAATTTATTAAATTAATTGAAATATCATATCATAATTATCAATTATTGTGTCGAATAATTAATATCATATAAAAATTTTCATAAATTTGAACAATCTTTCATATATTAAATTTTTAATCTTTTTTTAAAATTTCGAAAATCATAATCATTTTATTTTTTTTAGAAAATATTTCCATCTCTACATATAAAGAAAAATCGCGTCAAAAAGAAAAGTTCGTACAAATGCGGAACGGTATTCTGCTCGTTATATTATTCCGCTCGCTATGTAGATACGTTAATGAAAATTTTCAATATTTAAAATTTCTGATTTAATGATTTTAATTTTAAAAAATATATAATATTTTTTACGATCTCATCAAATAATTGAATGAATAAAGAATTGGATTTATAATAATTCATGAAAATATTCAATTATTATATTAAAAAAAAATTTCATAATAAAAGAAATTTATAATTTCTATTTATTAATGATTATAATAATCATTTTTTTATGATTTTTGTGAAATATTATTTTGAATATAATATTCAAATAACGTTTTATTTATTTTATTTAATTCATTAATTTTAATTTTTAAATATCAATTTGTTTAATTTTTTAATGATTTATTATATTAAAATATTAAATAAATAAATTATAAAATATTCAAAATATATTAATTTTTTTAAAAAAGATTTTTTTTTTTTATTTTAATAAATTTAATAGAACGTATTTATTATTAATAATATTAAAAATGATTAAATCAAAATTGAATTATATTTATAAAATTTAATTATAATAATTATTAAATTAAAATATCGAATATAAATTATATATTTAATAAATATTTTAAAATTATTAAATATATGAATTAAAATTTATTGAAATATTAAAATTTTTATTAATTCGTTTTTAAAATATTAAAAATTTATTATAAACAAAATATTAATCAATAATTTTTTAAATTTTATAATCAAAACTAAATTTTTCAATTATTAAATAATATATTTTTAAAAAATTATTTAATTAATTAAATAATAAAAATAAAAAAATAAATTGATATTTAAATCGAAAAATATTAATAAAATCCAATTCTTTTTATTTTATAAAATATAAATCCGTCTAAATAAAAAAAAATTGAAAAAATTGAATAAATAAAATAATTCATTTAAAAATAAATTATAAAATTATAAAAATAATTAAATCAATAATTCAAAAAAATAGAAATAAAATAATGAAAGAATTAGATAATTATTATAAAAAAAGAAATAATTCAATATTAATGTTAATAAAAGATTTAAAAAAAAAATCTAATATTAAAAATAGATTTTAAAATAATTTTATATAAAATTAAAAATATATGAAAATGATGTATTAAACGTTTTACGATTTTTTATTCAAAATAATATAAAAATAATTATAAAAAAAATATCTGAAAATAATAAAATTAATTATTTAATTTTTAAATTTCGGCGATAATCATATTTATTTCAACGATTTGAAAATTAATTTAATTAATTCATTCAATTCAATATATTCAAAAATATCAATTTAATTAATTAAATCAATAAAATAATTTATAATTAAATTTTAATAGATCTACAAAGTGATGGCGGAGAGAATTCGGATAATTTGCATAAGGTGGGTGTTTGTACAAGGTGGGGAGGACGGGTATTGCACGCACAAAATTTAGCCGTTTAACTCGGCATTTTTATAACAAATATGACAGTTCAAAATTTTAATTTAAGAATAAAACACATCTTGTTTTACTTGAGACCATTCCGCACCAGATATTCTTTGCGGTTTTCGTAAAAAAAGAGTTCGGTAAAGAACTGGAAATCGCTTTTGGCGACTCTTAATCTATTTGTCACAAGGTCAACTTTGCTTCCGTCCTTCGGTTCAATCATTCAACAAGACCCCTACAGTAGTTGGCCGACGCATTTATATTATGTCGAACAATTAAGCTAGGCTCAGCGATGATTTCAAGAATATGACGAGATACTGGAAGATTCTGTACCTTCAGTTCGGGCGGGGCCGGTCGGCCTAAAATTCAAGTGGTGTTGCCTTGAGGGCTGATACAGCTTCCTTGACGGGGCATGGTGTAACATGCAGGGGGTGACGCATAAGTGTTCAAACTCAATATTGGCACCATATCCGATGTAGCATGTAGGCGACTGAAAACCCGCATGGACGAAATCTCAGCCTTGCACCTACCTTTCGGCATGGATAGCTGAAGATGAACTTTGGAAAAACACATCGTAGCATATCAATAACTTGAAAAAGTCCTGTGAGTCGATTTGAAATTACGGTTCATAAACAATTATTATTGTCACAATGTCGGTATGCGTGGTTTCCTATCGACCCCAAGTATGGGTGGCTTCGCAAAAGAACTAAATTAGCTCAATGAAGCCTCGCAACAAAGCGTTGTAGACCGCAATACGGCTGGACAGAATGTTACATTGCTGCACCTCAGCCCCATTTCAGACCAAAACTTTCCATCGCCTCGTTCTACTACTGAGTCTATCTCAAGAACCTCGGACTGGCCTTTAACGCTACGAAGCGTTTATCATATTCTGGACTCAAGATACCCTAAGCAGTAACTTAATGACGGATCTACTATGTCAGAGGATCGTGTCGATTATCAGGAGCTGACAAACTTTTCTAACGGACTTGGTGAATACCACGCCGACTCGTGGTCAAACCCTGGATTTCATGAAGGTTTTCCAAACAATGTACCCGTATCAGCTCGATCCAACTCGACCAGGTCCTCGTTGGACGTTGGCGACGATTTCAATGTACCTAAATCTTACCAGGACGATCAATCCGGAATCCAAGGCCCTAACAACAAGACAGATGTGGCTTTGCATGGAGTAGACCTATCTCAAGTCCATGGAACGGCTGATCAAAGTCTTTTGAAAGCAAGTGGTGATAGTGAGTAAAGTGTGCAGCGACACCTTGTCAAGAAGTTTTTAAATACGGTAACTAACACATCGTCGAGATCTACACAAAGGTGACATTTCGATTTGTCGGAAACAAATCTACTTGCCTCGGAGGCATTGGCGCTACGTCAGTCTCGCCATACTCTCTATCTATTCAACAATCTTCTCTGGGATCTATCTTGTTCTTGCATTGGTGGGGCCAAGATATGGAAAAGCCGTCAGCGCAGACAGCTATCTTAGCCCTTCCGGAGCTTCGTTACTCACCCAGGTCGTCGCGAAGACGATCGAAATGACTTTTGCTACTGTGGTAGTAGCCTTCATTGGCCAAATTCTGTCCCGGAAATCATTGTCTTTGGGGATCACGCTTGCGGAGATAAATATGCGCATCTGGATTTTACAGCCTGGTTTAGTGTTTACACGATGGAAAAGCGTTAGATACGCCATTTCATCACTTCTTGGAATCTTGGTATTGTTGTCAACGGTAGCTACAGTGTTATACACATCAGCTGCCGACGCTTTAGGTACGTAATAGATTGTTGCCCAGTGTCTTGACGAACCCTGGCTTCGATCAATTTTCTCTTCTATCCCCACGACTCAAAGCTTATCGTATGACTAGTGAGGCCTCAGCTAAGATTTGATAAGTGGCACCCCTTGGATATGCGAGGCCTAGTCAATACCTTTTATGCCAATGCTCCTTACATTGGAGCGACTTGCGCAACACCTATAACCTCACAAACGGATCCTCTTTATAATGCGACTTGCCTAGATGTTCTTGATTTTGCTTCTCAAACCTATTTCTATTATAGCATTTACATGTCCAGTTGGGTTGATTTAATACGCACAACAAATGGACAAATAGGTCAAAACGTACGACCAGCATTTACGGCGCAATATAACACAAACACATCTATTGCTGCTGTTTGGGTGAATGTTGCGAATACTACTGAAGATTCTTCGGCCTACGGACGTACTGTTAACAATGTCAGCATGGCAATGCCTCATGTAGGCCTCGTAGAAGCCGCGCAAGATCCAATGAATAATATTCTCCAGCCCGCGGTACGTGGTTTTCATTTGAGAAATACCTCTAGTTCTGGAGATTGACAACATAAGCCTTAGGTACTGGACGGTCTTGGCATTTATAGACTTCAAGCTCCCGTTCTATCTCCAATCTTGAATGTACTTTGTGTACAAATGACAATGGACGAATTAAAACCACTTGTATATTCTGAGTTCCCCGGCGCTGAACTCAATGTATCCACATGGCCTTTGCAACTTGATTCCTTTATTCCTGGATACAAATTCAATCTCACGGGTACCAACGTGGATGAAATGTTCAATTGGAGCGACAGTGACGGTCAATGGCCTCCAATTTTCCCAAAATACCCGACAAACCATACTACTATTATAAATGGAACTTCGCAATACGGACGGAAGTATACTTATATACTTGCAAAAGGGGGTCCAACCCAAGGTGAAGACTACACCCTTTGCGGTCTCCAGTCATTCCTTACACTAAGTTGCTCGATGCATTATGAAGTCACTTCTAGCGGAGGCGATTTATCTGTCTCTTGCGGCGATTCCGATTATCCAGGCAACAAGAGTTTCACAAAGATTTTTCCGTCAAATGCTAGTCAAGATTTTTTCGAACTTGCTGGAGAGTGGACAACATCAGGGATCGGAAAAATTAATGAATTGAATTAGGATGGATAAATCCTATTTTTGGATGGATAAAGATGAATATCCGAATTAATTCGAATTATACATAATATACAAAAATTCTAATCAAATTAGATTTAATGATTATTTTTATTAATATAAATCATTCTTTTTATCTTATATAATATCAAATTTATCAAAAATATCTTTTATATAAAGATCAAATTTCTATTTCAATATTATATGAATCAAAATCTGAAATTCTATTTCGGATCCAATTTTTTAAATATTCAATTCTTTCAATATTTTTAGAATCAAATTTTATATATTTTTAAAAAATCGTATAATGAATTTATAAAAATATTCTTTTCAATTTATCATTCATAATTAGAATAAAAAATATTTCAATTATAAAATATAAAAAAAATAAATATTTATTTTATTATTAATTTTAATATCATCATTATAAAATTGAAAATTTTTCAATTTTATATAAAATTTTTTTATAATATAATTGATATTCGTTTTATTTCTTTTATTATATAATGATTTTATTTTATATATTAATTATAATCTAATGATATATAATTATCAAAAATTTTTTTAATAGAATTTTTAAATGAATATTATTATATAATAAAAATTCTATTATATTATGAATTATTTAATATTCATTTTAAAAAAATTGAATATTTTATAAAATTTAAAATTTTTATTATTCTGATTAAATTATTTAAATATATTTTATATAATAATATGAATTAAATATTAAAATTATTATATAATAAAATAAATTATTCGAAATTTTATAATATTTCTGAAATTTATTCCAATTATATTTGATTTATATAATAAAATTTAAATCTATTTTTCTTTTTTTATTCTAATTTTATTAATTTTTATATGAATAAAATTTTTTAAATTTATATATATCAAAGATCTTTCAATATATATTAATAAAATATCTATTATTTATAATATCCGATTTAAATATATTTGATTATTTTTAAATATAAAAATTATTATATAAAATAATTCCAAAAATTCATGAATTATATGAAGAAATTTCTAATCATATATATTAAAAAAATCAGATAAAAAAATGAAAAAATAAAATTTTATATATTAATTGATTTATGATTTATAATTTATTATAATATTAAAAAGATTATATTAAAAATTCTATTTTATATAATTATTTAATGAAAATAATTTTTTTATAAATTATCTGAAATTTTTTATACGAATTAATGAATTTTGGTTGTAAATAATAATATTATAAAATTTTTTAAATATTTTTAATATATGAAATTAATTTATTTTATTCTTTTATTATTTTTTATTTAATTAAATTCCATTTTTTTTTAATTATATGAATTCAAAAAATGATATCAAAAATTTTTTTAAAAAGAAAATTTTATATAATAAAATTAATAATATAATCTGAATAACAAATTTTTTATATTTTAAAATTATTATTCATTATATAATAAAAAATATTATTTATATTAGAATTATTTTCAATTACAATTCTAATTTTATATATTATTTCATAATTTTAAAAAATTATATAAACAATAATTTATTAATTTTTTTTTAAATGACTGATTATTATATAAAAAATAAAAAGAATTTTTCGAAATTTCAGATTCTTATTCATATAATATGTATAAATTATTAAAAAAAAAATGATTATTAAATGAAATTTAGATATTAATTAAAAAATGAATATTCATTAATATGAATTAGAAATCCTTTTATACGAAATTTTATTAATATATAAATTGATTTTTTATATATAAAATAAGAATTTTAATATTTATTAGAATTTTTATTATTAAATTTAGAATAAAATAAAAAATATAAAATTCTAATTATTCGATTAAATAAAAAAAAAGATTTTATATAATCATAAAATTAATTAAAATTTATTAAAAAATTTTTTATTTGAATATTTTTTTTAAAATCAATTTTTTTAATTCATTTATTTTATATATATTTTTTATTATTTTTTAATAAAATATTAAAAATTAAATAATAGAAATTTATTTTATATAAAATATATAAGAATTATAATTAATTTTATATTAATTCTTTAAATGATTTCGGAAATTTATTATTATATATAAATTATATGAATAATTTTTAATTTTATAATAAAAGATTTTTTTTTTTTTTTTTTTTTTTAATTCATAATCATACGATTCGCGGATATATTAATGAATAACAGAAGATATTCTTTTAATATATTTTTATATATTAATAATTTCAGAAAAAATAATAACAAAAGAAATCTTAGAATTAATTGACATTTTAATTGAAATATTTTATAAAAATAAAACAGAAGAATTTTTTAATACAGAAATTAATTTCGGCTATCAGATATCAAACAAAATTCTGAATAATTCTG
>JAGEMR010000256.1:0-17161 GCA_021030915.1 Astrothelium macrocarpum
AATAATAAGACGTAGAAGTTGAAATTTGGTGGGTGTGCGAGCTGCCGGGCCGTGCGCGCTGCAGGGAAGACTCCTACAAAGGGGGCCACTTTTATTGAATGCAACAGCTTTTTCTCCCCGGCGCGGCTCGGCTGTCAATCGTCGTCTCAGGGTCCTCCTGTTTCCCTTCCGTCTGGCAACTTAGAACAAACCAGCTCACAGAGTTCAGACGCTCTTTCAACAGCCCCGGCAATATGTGCTTGGAAGCTGCACAATATACTCCACTGGCCAGTACTTTGGTGTGTATCTGGCCTGGATTCCTGAAGAGGGAGGTCTTCCGTCGTGCCGGGCTTTCCGGCTTTGCTGGCGTTCCCTTTACCCATTTCATGTTGAGTGTCAGTCGATTGATGCAATCAAATAGGGTATTTGCCACGTATATCACGACTAATCTACAGAAATAGCGTGTGTCGCTACAACATAAAAGTGGTTCTAGTCCATATGATCGCCTAGTAAAGATACTAAAGACTACTATATCACTCAGCCTAATGGGCTGGATTAACGTGTTTTTATTCTTCATACCCAACTTTTTGCTTGCTCTCTCTCAACCTTCTAACATAAGCAGTGCCCCATTCGTTCCTGGCAATGCTACCGCCTACATTGCGCAGTAAGATCCAAAAATACTTTTCTGCTAGTCCTGTGCTAATAGAGGCTTTAGTAATATCATCGTTTCTGGCCCAACTCTCAAGAATTCTTCACTCAATTCGGCACTTTGGAAAAGAGCAGAGGGTGGGTTGCCTAGGTCTGCGGATATTTGCCCACAGCCTGGTATTCCCGCACAATATACTGAATTCGTGTACTCTACCTGCGTGAGAGAAGAGTACTCGGGAGAGTTTTCCCTGACTTGTCGCTCTCCATCGGGTGGACAGGGTGCAGACGACTCTCGCACCAATGACTACTTTTGCAGGGAGGAAGAAATATGCGTGGATATGCCATTGACAAATGATGTCGTAGCCTGGTGTTTTTCTGACTTTTCTTTCGTGCACGCCATTCCACCGCTGGATTTTGGACTTCTTGATTCCAACAACTCTTTTCAGTCCCTTGTCTATGACGAGTGGGAAATGGCTGTGGGGGGATTCAAGCCTAGAACTCGTCAAAGCGTCAACATAGTCCTAACCCAACAAGGTCGAAGAGGCGAACTTTTTACCGCTCAGAATATTCGCATTCAGCCAAGAAATGCGGAGGAGCGTAATCTAGGTAGCCCAGTCAGCTGCGACTTGTGCTGTGCTCTTGCTTTTCCACAACTACCAAAAGGAACAGCGAATATACTCATTCGGATGAAGCTGCAAGATCCAGCTCATAAAGCAGACTTAGTTGGAATCACTACGGAGAAAGGTTCGCGACAACGCGGGTCTGGTACCTACAAGCCTGGGCCGAAACTCTGACAAACAGATGGCTTGATTTGGAAGGATTTAGAAGGGAACTGGCATTCTTTCCAATGGAACTTGATGGTGGAAATCTATTGTTTGTATGCCGTCGAATTCGTGTAGAGCAACAAGTAATTTGAGCGACCAACACAGGCAGGTCAGGTAGGCATCCTCAGGCAGATTTCCCTACCTGTAAGCAGTCCATTTTGCAGGTCTTCAGATTGTTTTTCTTCATGTTTGCAAAAGCTAGCTCGGATCGATAAAAGCTGTGAGTTCCACTTTGCGGTACCATGATCTGGTCACCTCCTTGTCCAATAACAACTGTTCTACTGCTTGGCACAAGTAAGCCCGGGCGTGTCCGACAAAAAATAGTAGCGAGTGTTCTCATTGCCCTATCAACTTGCTGTGATTTACGACCACATCATCGCTGTGGAGAAATACAAGATATAGTGCCAATGCCGAGGTTAAGTAAGCCTTGTTGACCAGATAGAGCACTAATAAGTCGCCCCAGATAATCGATATTGAGATAATGGCATGTCGTCACGGCATCCTACAAACTCTGAAGGCGGAGTCAACGCACGACCGCGAAGCAACACAACCGTGATTAGGTATTTAGAACTCACTTTTGGCAGAGTAAAGAAGTTGGTCGATTCCAGATACCTTTGTAAGGTTCTCCCAGTTGCCCTCAGAGTCCCATTGTTTCAATGCCAGCGATAGCTCGATGCCGCATACCTCACGCGAGTGATATGTGTTTCGAGCACCTAATTTTCGCCGCCGACGTTGAGAAAACGAAGCGTTATAAAGGTATTGGCGGTGCAATATTCTTTATGAGACGTTTGGCATATATTTAACCAACCAGCAACAAGTGCCAGAGAACTATCAATGTTCGAATGTGACAGAAAAGCCAATACTTCGTAATATTGTAATTTTGAAACAGCGGCTTTGATGTCTAATACGCTATATTGGATCAGCTTCTAAGACACGAAGTCGAATTGCGAAGTCTCTGGTGATCATTGTAATTTGCTCAAGAAGTATCAAGATTCCTACGAAGAGATATCTTGCACCTAACGGTCCAGTTGATAGATAAGACTACGGTGAAGGTTCAGCGTGTAGAGTTGCTTCAAGGCTATGATGATATGAGATGTAACCGCGCAGTAGATCCATCCATTCTGCGCGGACAATCGCAAGCTACATCTGTCGTGCCCCAAGGCACATGCTTTACAGGCCGTGGAGATCTCCTAACAGTCCTAGCAAAGGAAGTGGCACTGATCATTTCATCGAGGCTATAGACTGGGACGACAGCGAAGAGAGGGAAAGACAAGAGGAATGTGGAGACAAAGGGAGATTGAGGAGAGGGAGCTGGACTTGTTGAGAGATCCGAAGGAGGCGGAGGTTGAGGAGGTTGTGCTGATGAAGGGTGCCAGGTTTGTGAAAAGTGAAGGATATTATTGGTGGAGGGTAATGAGGAATGGGAGAAGAAATAGGGAAGAGATTTCTAAAGAAGGACGTTTTAGATCATGAAGAAGCGTCGTTCCATGTACTGGGATACTACCGCAACTTACCTACATAATTATTTAAGAATCAACAGGAAAAAGCAATGCAATTTTGTCAGCACTTGCTCCTTATACCAAACGTATGTAGAATAAACACGCAGGAAGGGACTGGCGAATTAGAGTCCCTGTGGAATAGCTTTGTACGGCAACTGGGGAGGCCTTTAGCATAGATTTTGGCCTCATTTGTCCGTAGCGTATTGCCGGTCGTCAAAACGATCACAAGCCGCTCCGAAAGGCTCTCTCTGAGGTCGCAAGCAATCGACTTCTCTCACAAAAGCTCCGGTCGCACATCGAACATCATGAGTTCGTGTTGGCTGCCTTGAGTTAGAATCAGAGTGGCTGGTAGTAACCGTTACCGCAGTAAATTACCGCAGTAACGATAACCCTTACTGCGATGATTTACTACAGTAATGGTATTTTACAACAAAACCCCACAATAATTCAAGAAAAACAATTGTACAACAATCAATGGCGCCACCGATTCTGACACTAAGAGTAATTTACTGCAGTAATTTATCGTTGTATTTGCCCAATTTAGTAAAAAGTGTGGCGGAGCAGGGCGCAGCATATATCTTTAACTACTAAGCCACCCAGACTGCCTAAATCATGATGGCAATAAAAACATAACCAAAGGCGAAAAGTCTTGATCATTTACATATTCTTACTGAAGTCGCAATCTTTCTCGTATAACACGGTTGCGTTACTATGGTAATGGGATCCATCGTACGCCTTCCAGACGAGATCTGGACGCTAGTCCTTGGGCATCTGCATCGAAAGAAGGATCGAAAAACAATTCATGCCCTACGTCTTGTCGATAAGCAACTTCATCGGCTTGCCGAACCTCTAGTGTACTGCGAAGTTGTGTCAAATATCCATCAAGAGACACCACCAGAAGGCAAAAACAGTCCTGGTCCACTCCAATATCTGGCATGGAGCGTCGCAAGACAATCCGATCTTTCTCGCTTCGTAAAAGAGATCCGTCTCCCTCGCTATGACTTCATTGGACAAAACAACTCTGGTCCAAGTCCTTCCAACGATGATGGGCAGCACATGACGAACCGCTACCGCTCTATCCTTCAAGAAATCGACCTGCCGGAGAACCTTCGCAACGAGCTCCTCGAGCATGTCTCCAACGAGACGCCCCTCGGCCATCTCTGCTTTCTGCTCACAACGTGCACTGACATTGAAGTCCTCTCCCTCAGCGGCGGGACAGATGGCATCGGCAAAACATTCCACTCCCTCCTCTCCTACGCCACTCACTTCCCATCCTCCCTAACCACACCCTTCCACTCACTCACCACCCTCTCTCTCGGCGCCTCCAACTACGAAACCGCCTTGTCCTCACTCGTCCCCATCTTGCCCCTCCCCTCCCTTATGCACCTCTCAGCCTTCGGTCTCGCCGACACGGGCGCCTGGTGGGAGCACAACCTTCCAGCCCCCCCAACAAAATCATCACCACCCGGCCGGTCTCATCCAGGCATCACCTTTATTCTCGACAGCTGCATGCTCAGCGGCCCCGGCCTATCCTGGCTCCTCCGCTCCTGCCGCGCACGCTCGCTCACGGCTCGCTGGAGACCAGGATTGTGGACCGACCACCTCAGCAACGCCGACATTGGGGAAGCGCTGAGGGAGACGGGTGGCGACTTGGAATTTCTGCACATCGACACTTGCGACATGTATGCCAACCGTCACACCGGCTCCGTGCCGACTATCGGGAGGCTAACGACGTTGGGGAAGTTGAAGGGCCTGGTGCTGCCGCGCCAGTGTCTGGGCGCTGGTGACGAGCGCAACTTCGTAGACGACGCGTGGATCAACCTGCCTTCTAGCTTGCAGCATTTGGGTGTGTTGGGATGGGGGGAAGAGAGGGACAAGGTGCTCGAGCGACGTACACGAACGGAGTTGAGAGCCAACGGGGGATTCAAGGAGTTGAGGGAGGTGGTGCTTGTGCCGTGGTGGAGGTATGAGATTGAGGAATGGTTTGGGAGCGTGCCGCATCAGACGATGGATTATAAGGTTGTTGATTATGAGCTAGAAAGGTTGGTTTGAACGCAAATGCGCATTAATTGATGGAGACATTATGACTCAAGAGAATTCGGGCGATTTCATGAGACCTTGTTGTGGTTATTCGTGTATGTATATCTGATCCATTTCAGTGGTATAATCTGGTTCCGGAAAGTCCTCAGCGTCGTAGGCCAAGCCTCTCCATGCGTAAATGATGTCCCTATCTTCCGAAGCATTAAATATTCGTGGCATTTTGGAGGCTGTAAAAGCTAAATTTTTGTTTCCGCGCGTTGACGAGAAGCCATCTTTATGAGAAATCCATCTTTCCCGAAGTTGCTTATTTTCACGAGCGATTCCAGTGCTCCCAGACATGCGAGGACCTGCAACAGGAATCGGAAGAAGTCTTCCACTTTGTCTTCTCCTTCTTTCAGAGGCCAGGAATATGTCTCCGGTCCAGGAAGAAAAGCCTTGTTCTTTCTTAGAATATCTTCCCGAACGATCTGTTTGCGCTTGAACAAATTTCTCTTCACTAGCTAAACCCACCTTTTGCTAGCGGACTCGATGTTTGCCTCGCTCCCGGCTTCATGTCCATTCAGTGTAATTTTCCCTCCATTAAAATTCTCTAGAAGGTTCCCCCCGTCTCTATGCAGCTGCACAATCCTCGCGAGACTCTTCATTTCCGCTGTCAACACTTTGGGCTTATCGCCTAACTCACCAATTTATATGTATGTAAGCGAAGATTGCTGATAAATTCGCTGCATAAGAAGTACTTGAGAGTTGCGCTCCTATGGGTCTTTCTGGTTGATGCACACTTAATCAATCCAGATTCGTTGGATACTATGGTTGCATAAGTTTTGCAAAGCAAAGAGAAGAGTCTTGGTGATTGGTAAGAGCATGATATGGGAGACACGGTGGCTTCCACTCCATAGAGAATATTCTTTCAGAGAATAGGTCAACCCCAACAATAGGATAAGGTGACATATTCTGCGTCTTCTTCAGGATTAACAATTTCTAAGCCAGTTTGAGATATGGTTTCGCCCTCTTGGGCCAGTGAAGGGCAACACTTGTGTATTATGATCATTTCGCAAGGGAATCAGTGGATAAATTGAAGGTTCTGCCATTCATGAGGTGGGATAAGTCGCGACGCGGACGTGGATCGTTTGTGAACAGGACCGAATGAGCATTCGCAACGACGACACGGCTAGACTGGAATGAAAGAGTTTGGAAGAGCTATGTCGAACAAAGAAATAGGGATTGCTTGAGGCTTGGTTGGTAAGACGGCGGACGCATTAGTCTGATTGAGACACCACGGCAATAGTGCCAGTGTGGCACCGGCCGATCGAGCTATCCCTATGGTCGATACAGAGCAGCAGCTCGAGATATCATTTCGTCTGGAGCGTCTATTGGCCGGATCGGTATTCGACTAGTCAATGGGGGCGGCGACATTTCATGGAGTTGAGGGATTAGTCATCGGTTGGAAAAGTCGTAGTCGACCAAGGAGGATCGCGGGGGCAGCTCATCACCAAACCATGACAACGCTGAAAGCCTGCTCACCACTCTGTTCACACAGACGTTGGCCTTTGCAGGAGACGATAGTCGATTGAATTCCAAGACAAGGTCAGAGCAGGCGGCAATGAATCCAAACAGCCGCGACGACACTCATGAAGAACAAAATGCGCTCTTGTCACAGTGCCGACGTTTCCATGTCTCGACTACCCTTGAGACGCAATGTAGGTCAAAGGGGACGCAACTTCGACGGCAGATTGACTGCTCGATGTCAATCCCCTCAAAACTTTGCTCAGTGGATTGGGTACCTTAATAGTGTGGCTGGAAGCGATGACGACATGATATCAACCGCATCCAACACTACATCATGCCCATTTCTTCCCCTCGAGATTGACCAAAGCAGATAGCTCTCTGCTTTAAAAGGCATCTAAACGACCGTCCAGGTACCACAGAGCTCCACAACAATGGCAGCACCATCCTCCAAAACCCTCCAAACCCTCTCCGGCAAATGGACGCTTAACAAGTCGCTCTCCGACGACTACACCCGCGTCCTCTCCATCCAAGGTGTCTCCGCCCTCCTCGTCAAAGCCATCGGCACCGCCTCAGTCCATCTCAACATCACGCAATCCTCCAATAACCATATCAAGATGGAGCAAACGGCCACGGCCGCTGCAATCCCAGGCACAACCGAAGAATACACACTCGACTGGCAATGGCGTACAAACAAAGACACTTTCTTTGGAGATGTGGAGGGGAGGAGTCGATGGATTGGACAGGATGAAGCGAGGAAGGAGGGAGCAGAGGGGGAATGGGAAGAGGGAAGTGAGGGGAAGCTGATTAATGCGGTGGGGAGGAAACCCGATGGAGCCTGGGAGGCGGTTCATTTTTGGGGATTTGAAGAGGTGGGAGGTGAGAGGAGACACATGAGGAGGGTGGTGGTACGGAATCAGAAGGGGGAGGAGTTGAAGGTCAAGATGGTGTATGACTTTGAGGGAGAGTAAGATGTCCAAGCGATATTGGGGCCGAATGAGATCCTGTAAACCGGCCACTGGGCTATCAAGGGCATTTTCGCCGAGATCCTTGATGCGTAGATGGAACCTCAATGGACACCACGTGCTTCGAGAATTGCATGTGAGGCTACGATCCGCTAGGCGCGCAGAGTTCATTGATGATGACATAAGCACATCGCAAATTCGACACGCTTCACCAGAGCTCGATGAACGCTATCGACATTATCGGAGAACCTTATTATTGCCGAAAGTGTCAGATCTGTGGATTTTGAACCAAAAGGTTCCGTTGGCCTTGCAAGAGCGAAGAATATAATTGTTAATTCCGTACCGAAAATGCCAATTAAGTTGGACGACTTCATGCATCTTTCTCGCTCTTCGAAAAAGCCAACATGACTCAAATAGCAGCAGAACTCTCGGAAGAAAGCTTTCGGTACCTCTATCGATTCTTCTCTCCCTCCAATTGGAGGATGCACTGAACCAGACGGCATTCCAAGGCATAGACTATTGCTATGATTGGAGTAGACTCATACGGTGAACGTTGTGCTGGGGAATTCAGTCCGGATTTACCGTTTAAGGAAAACTGTTCTCGTTCGGACAAATCTTGGTATCGATTGGGTAAGTGTACGTACCTTTAGTTCTCAGCCCAAAGTCCTCAGGGGATTTTGTTCCGTAGAATATCTCGCTCCCTACGCGCCTTCTAATCTTACGCTCAATCTGATTCTCAATCTGATTCTATGTACTTTCTGGTCCTACGCACTTTCTAATTCGACACACTTTCTGATTCTACATACTCTCTGGTTCTACACACTCTCTGATCTTAGACGAAAGACAAATCTCAATCTGTTACGGCAGATGCAGTCAAATCAATCCATTGTAGTAAGCTATGGAGGAGAAGCCGTACTGTCGGTGGTAGATTTGCTGGGTAACACGTGACCCAGTTACTCGCTCCTTCCCTAACACTATCTCTTACCCTGAGCTCATTAAGGCCGTGATCCGGGTACTTCCAAACCGTGAATTTCGCTGCGTGGGATTCCATCTGTCTCATACACCTGTTCATCTTCAAGTTCGCAACGTCGTGCCTCTACGGATTGTTCTTGAGAATGCAACAATTGGATATCCTTTTTAACAGACGTTTGTGGTCGCTCTTGTAATTTTCGTTTCAAAGTCTTTAATTTATGTAACAAGAACAATATAGTCATTAACGCGACTACCAAAAGCACACTGAGAGGAACAGCGCTATCAACAATCTTTGCTTCATTTGAGTCAACTTTATTGTATCCAATGCAAGTGGCGTTTGTAGTAATGTTGATTACATTAGTATTTAGCCGTAAAGTGTTTGTAAAAGTAGCTCCATTAGAGCGATTGTAAATAACTTGGCCTTCATTGAGCATAAAAGGCTCAGTGCCAAGAGGCCGATCTGGTGAACTTTGCGTCGATACAGTACATTGCTGTGTCGTCGAGTTGAAAAACGTGTCATAACTGCCACAGCAGAACTGGCCGGTCGGGGAATCAATGACTAGGATGACCGAACATGTGGTATAGGGCACCACTTTCAGATCTCATCAGCAGGTGCTTCTGTGAAATAGCATCATATTTATACCATCCTTGCAGAATCGAGGGCATAAACTGTTTTCCCATGTTTGATCTGTACACAATCCTCTAGCCAATCGATTATTCCATAAATCATCCGCTGTACTCTGTTGGAAACAATATCCATTGCTTAAGCAGACATCAGTGGACAGACAACACGCGCTGAATTCGGCTACAGCATTGCAGGGTGTCCAGTCTAAGTTTAAGGTTGAAGTTCCATTTGGATAGTAACAGGCTTGTGTCATAGCTGTATTGCAGGGTATATGTTGTGATATTAGGGAAACAGAAACTCGTGGCGTTTGCAAAATTAGTTAGAAACATGCATGGAGCGAAATGAACGAGCAGGTGTATTTACGAATATCAGGACATAGCCAGCTTTTAAGGCTCCATTGAGAGCCGCTAGCCTTGTTCACAGCTGTTCGGCTTGCCTTGTACCAACATAGGTGGCACAGTTCCACCTATCTTCGCCCGTGCAGATCCAAAACACGTCAAAAACGACATTTTGAATTTCAAGGGCTGATACCGCGCTTTACTTGTCTTACTTGTCTCACTCATCTTGCTGGTACTGCTATTAATGAGGAGCGAGCACTATTGGCCAATTTGGCGTGTTCGTAACCCCGGTTTGTTCCAGCCTCCTCTCCGCTCAGCAAGAGATAATTGAGTATCCTCAATGCTGAAGTAGAGAATTTTCAGCTTCGTAAGAAGAACCAAGAATCCTGAGAATGAAGCTGTTGTATGTGAATATGGAAATCGATAACATTTCACTCATGCACTATGGCAGAAAATTTCGACACTGGTCATATTTCAGTACAGACTGGATCGCTTATTACATGCAAACTCCATACGATTCCACTTTTACGCGTGCGCGAGTCTATGCATGGGTGGGAAGGAGTCGATTGGTCGGCAGAACTAGAGAATTGCATCTGTCTCTAGTGTCTCCTAGCTCATTGCTATTAAATACACAGAAAAGGGGGCACTCCGCCTGCCATAAAGGGCAAGCCGGACCGGAAGCGAAATTAAGGACCAAAGCACAGATGCCTCATCAAGTTGTTCTCGAATCAGATGAGAAGCAAAGTAAGCACACTAATAATGAGATGGGACTAAACGAACTGATTTCACAATCCCAAGTAATGCAGAAATGAGCCACCCCCGGTAATGAGCCACTCTTCACCTCCTAAAAATACAACTCCTCCACGGCACAAATGTGTTCAGTTTGACTTCTCAATCATCTTTGAGACACCTCGGAATAAGCAGCAGCTTCAAACGGCTGTTCGTATTGTAGGAAAAGCTGTTGAGATTGATAGAAATATGAGGTATCTGTTCAACAAAGCAGGCAAGACCAAATATTTACTCTTTTTTTTTTTAAGTTAATGTGTTAATAAGCTCTACTAGTAGCTTGATGCTATTTTGTCACAATTTGACATTGGCTTATGTTTGAGATAAAATACATTATTAGAAGACTAAGACTTTTTGGTGGTGAGTTCTTCTGTTTTCGTATACTGGCGTTATATAACGAGTCAGCAATGCAAGTAGTAGAACTTGTAAAACCTGGCTTAAGTGCAGAGAGTAAGGTATCTTACGAAGCATCGTTGTAATGAATGACGTTGTGTCAAGCAGACGCTGAACCAGTCATTGTGTGATCATTCTTCCAAAGAGAGACAGCATAGCCCATTTTGCATCGTACAGGCTTGCTACGACTGAATCTATCAGTGCCGAATGGCTATGGTAGAGGTTAGAAACTTATAAAGTCACACAATAGCTAATAGAAAGCGCGTTTGGTAGGTTATTCAAGTGGATATTGTGCAAACTTAAGTAGTTATGAATCGATGCAAATATAAAACTTTAGGAGTCTCCACCACGGTGCGCACAGGCCCACGGCGCGCATACGCAATTATTTCTTACCACAAAGCGTTCGAATTTAATTATCTCAACAATAACAATGATTAATGAGAAAATAATTAGATAGACCAATAGCGCTAATTTGTGTATTCTGAAAAGTTTGTTTAATTTAATCTAAAAAGCGCTATGGAATTCGCTTTGGCCGTTGTGAGCGGTTCTGAAGAGAAATCGCTTCCATCTCATTAATTAATTCCGTATTCATATATACAACATTTTGAACCTTTTTTGGTATTTTCGATTTATTCTATTTATTTAATTATATTTCGGTTTTGAATTGTTTATTTATTATTCGTTATTCAGTAATCTTCTGATGTTGCTGTTTTTTAACAATTTATTCCCTTCTGTTGAGTACAGGTCATTCGATGGTGCAGTGGAAGTAAGGACACTCAGGATAACGCTCACAGAGCTACTGTAGAAGGAACTGCTAATTGTGTTGCTTGCTGGTGCGCTAGCTAGTATGTTGATAATTACAGATAAAAAGAGACAAAAGAAGGGAATGAAATATCCTTCTTCTGACGCTAGTTCTCATCAGGAACAATAAACGGATATTGTCCTCTCAGCCTGTATATTTTTAATATTCCCTCTCAGATCTAGAGGTCAATATTCCGTTAATCCAAATTGTTGAACAAATATTTAAAAATTAGAACCAGTTTTAGATTTAATGAATTCATCAATCGTCATATTAGAATTGGAAATAAATTCAATAATAATTCTTTTTATTTATTATAATATTCGTATATAATAATAAATGATATCAATATATTTTGATTATTCATGAATATATATATTTTTTATTAATATTAATATGATCTGATTATTCTTTCAAAATCCAATTATTATTTTAATAAATAAATTAAAAATAAATTTTTGATTTTTTTTTATGATTGATTTTAAAAAAAAAGATCTAATCAGATATTTTTATTTCATATCTTTCAGAATTTGGACAATTTATTAAAATTATTTTACGTATTTATATATTATCATATATTCTATTTTTATTATTAATATTATTATCAATTTCTATTTTTTATTTATTCATAAAATTGAATTTTCAATAAAAATAAATATATTTTTTAAAATAGATATTCTATTTATTTTATTTATGATATAATTTGAATTAGAATATTTAAATAGAATATCTGAATGATTTTTATAAAATATAATTCCGAAATTTTTATTTAATCGAATATATCAATTCAATTTTTTTAATATTGATATATAAAAATTTATTAAATTTCTAAAATATTGATTCAGTCTTTTAAATATAAAAATAATATTTGATCTGATCTGAATTTTTAGATATATTCATTTTTCAATTCTTTTAATATATTTTTATTTATTCGTTCTATTATTATTAGAATTTATTAATCGAAGATTTTTATATAAATTCATAAACGATTTAATCAGATTAATATTATTTTTATTTATATAAAATTCTGAAAGAATATTTTAAATATAATATATTTAATTGAATTATAAAATTTTTTTAATTTAATTTTATATTATTTGAATTTTTAAAATTTTCTGAATTTTTTTTAAATTTTTGATTTTGAATACGATATCAAAGGCATTTTTGAATTATTAGATATTTTTTGATTTTTTTTCGATAATTATGATATTATCAATATATATCAGAATTATAAAATTCTTTTCTGATTAAATAAATAAATAAGAATTTATTTCATTTTATTCAAAATTAAATTTTTCTATTTTTGAAATATAATATTGATTCTAATTTCATATAATTTATTTTAGATTATATAAATTTTATAAAATATAAAAATATATTTCTGATAAAAAAAAGATATCTGATGAATTTATTATATAAATATCTTCTTTTAAAAAAGATTTGATGAAGATATTATTAATATTTATATTATATATTTCAAAATCTTTTATATAAATTACGGTCATAAATATCTATAATATATTATATCGAATAATTAATATAAATATTTTTTTAAAATTAATTTCAAATTTTTATAAAAAATTTCTGATAACGAATTTTATTTTAAATTTTTTAATTAATCCGTTAATATTATATTTGATTTTGAATATTCATTTAAAAATAATAATATTTGATTTTTTTAATTGAAATATCATTTTTCAAATATTATTGATAATGAATATTTATATTTTTTTATTAATAATATTTTTTTATATATATTCCCATTTTGGATTATTAATAATTTCATTATATATTTTAAATTTAGGAATTTTTTTGATTTTAATAATAAATAATATCTAATTAATTTTAATAAAATTATCTGATTTTATTTTTATAATAATTATAAATAAAATTCGAAATATTTTCATTTAAAATTGATTTAGATTTTTATTATCATTCTTTTTTTATTTTTTATTTCTTCTGATTTTTTGATTGATGGAAATTTTCTATTTTTTTTATATCATTTTATTCATAATATTTTGATTCGGATTTTTGATTATTTTTTCATAATTCATTTTTGAAAATTTTTTAATTGATTTATTATTTATCTTTTTTCGTGATAGAATTTTGATATAAAATAATATATATTTCTGAATTTCTGATTTTAATAATCTTTTTATTGGATTTTTAATTAAAACAATATTTAAAATAATATTAATTAGAAGATTTAAATTTTTATATATAATTCTTTCATTTTCATTGAATCATATATTATCTATTAAAATTTTAATCATTATTTTTTTATCAGATATTCATATTTTATATTATTTTATAATATTATTTTCATAATTAATAAATATTTTTAATTTTTTTTTATTCATAAATTTATCTGATTATTCAGATAAAGATTTTGGATTAATATAAAAATATATTTTATATTTTCAAATTCGAATATAATTAATTAATGATTTGATTTTATAAAAGACTTTTTCTGATGAAATTCTTTATTCATTAATTTCTGATTTAATAATTATTTGATTCTATATATATATTCTGATTTTTAAAATTTTAAATCAGAATTCGTTTAAAAGAACGGTTTTTTTTAATATTAATCTCATATCTTCTTTTAAAATTTAGATATTTTTTTTAATAGATTTATTTTATATTGAATTATATGATTCTATTGAATTGGGATTTATATCAAATTTCTTTTTTCATTATTTAATTATTTTAAATAATTCTTTTATATTATTAAAATATATGAATTTCAATATAAATTCTATCTTTTATTTTATTTTTAATTTTCAGATCAAAAGAATTTTTATAATCTTCTTTTTTATTTTTAATGAAAAGATCCAATATTTTCTAAAATAATTATTTATAATATGTAAAAAATATTATTCATTATTATAAATTTTTTTAATAGAATCGCAGATATTTATAAAGATTAATTCGAGAATAAATGATTTTTTTTTTATTATTTTTTTTTATATTTTTCTGATTTTGATATAAATATAAATTTTATATAAAACGTTTTTATTTATAATAGAAATCGTTTTATTTAGAATGGTTATTTTATAAAATTAATATAAAATTTGATTTCCAAAATGGCCAAATTTTTGATATTAAAATAATATTTCAATTTATTTTTTATCAATATATAAAATTATTTTATATTTTATCTGAAATTGATTGATATTTTGATTAATTATGAAAATAATCAATTTATTATATTAATTTTGATATTTAAAAATTTTCATTTATAATTGATTCAGAATTTTTTATATAATATATATTCCGTTTTGGATTTTTATTATAAGAATTGATTTTTATTTCTGATTAATAATAATGAAAATTATTAATAATATTAAATCGATTAAATAATAATTATAATAAAATTTTTATTCAAAAATCAAATTAATTCCGAATTTAAATATAAATAAAATATATAAAATAATTTCATTATTTTTATTATTTTTCATAATTATATTTTTTATATTTTTAGATAAAAAATAATTCTTTATCAATTTTAATCCATTTTTTTGGAATCATTATCAATGATTTTTTAAAAAATTGATTATTATTAATTATATAGATTGAAATATAAAAATCAAATATCCATTAAATATATGAAAATTTATTTTTTATTCTTTCGATTTATATAAATTTCGCAATTTTATATTTATCATTTAAAAATATATATATTGATAAAAATATAATTAAAAATACTGAAAAGGCTTTTTGAATAATATAAATTTTATAATGATATTAATTCGATTTATTTTTATTTTTTTTTTTAATCTTTTAAATTCTAAATTCAATTTTTTGATCTAGAATTTTAAATCATTCGAATTTGATGATTTTCAATTTGATGATTATTTTTTTATAATTTTATAATTTCTATTTATTTTAATTATTGATTTGATAATCTATTTCACCGCCTCACGATCTGGACAATTCTTGATAAAATGATCCTTTTAATCATAAAAAAAATATATTATTTATATGAATTATTATCTATTAAAAGATCGTTTAATAAATATGATTATATTTTTTATTTTTATATTATTCTTTTTTTCATAAAATAATTAAAATATTTTATTTATATTTATTTTATTTTAAATATCGATTATATTTTATATCGAATTATATTTTAAAAATAAAATTGATAATAATTATTGAATTTGATATTTTAAAATCAAATATATTTTATAATCTGATTTGATAATAATTATTTTTTTTAATAGAATATTTAAATATATCCAAATTTTTTCTATTATTATAATATCATTCATTTTATAAATTATGTATTGAATTTCATATTATTTGATAAAGATTTGGAATTTTTTTTTATATTTATTTTTGAATATTATTTAAATTTCTTTTATTTGAATATATTTTATAATATATTTATTATTCTTTTCTGATATATAAAAATCAATTCAATATAATATTATATTAGAATTTTATTCAAATTCGATAAAAAAATCAGATGAAATTAATTAAAAAATCATAAAATTCATATTTTTAAAAAATGAAATTGAATCAATAATTTAATATATTTATTTATTAATAAATCATTTCAATATTTATCAGAATCATATTTTATAATTTATATGAATTAAAAAAATGATAGATCATTTTTATCTGATAAAATCAGATATTATCATTTAAAAAATAATTAATAGAATTTGAATTATTCATAAATAATTAAAATTAAAAATCGAATTATATAAATAAAATAAAAAATAAAAAATGATAATAATTTTTGATTATTAATATTGGAATTGTATTCAGATTTTATTTTTTTTAATTAGAATTCAGTTAATTCAATTTTTTAAAATTGGTTAATTTGATATATTCTTTTCACGATTTAAATATATCTTCAGAAAATAATAATATTTCCACTGAAATTATTTGAAATTTCGTATATACGGCGGATGGAGAAGACGGTGATATCCTTCAATTTCTGTATCTCCTGAACAGATAGATTAAGAAAGCCTCTTTATAGTGAACGACATCACGTAATATTGTGATACGATTATAATTCTGAATGGCCTTCTATAAAACCCGGACTCATAATCTATTGAATACAGGTCATTTGATGGTATAATAAAAATAAGGATATTCAGAATAACGTTTACAGAATTATTGTAAAAGGAATTACTAACTGTGTTATTTGCTGATGCGCTAGCTAATATGTTGATAATTACAGATAAAAAGAGACAAAAGAAGGGGATGAAATATCCTTCTCCTGACACTAGTCCTTATCAGGAACAATAAGCGGATATTGTCCTCTCAGCCTGCATATTCTTAACAATAAATATATTTTTATTATTAAATCAGATATATCAATTTTGATTTCTATTAATTTTAATAATTTGATAATTTTTAATACGAAATTTTATAAATAATTTTTTTTAAATATTTTAAATATTTTTTTTTATTTTTAATTAATTTTGTTAAAATTGCGTTTTAAAAGAATATTTTTTAATAAAACTTTTATTATAATTAATGAATTTTAAAAAAAATTAAATATTTTTTTTATTTTTGATTTCAATCATTTTATAATAAATTTTATTTTATCTGAATTGATTTAAAAAAAAATTTTATATTAATAATATAATTTAAAAAATTAATTTATTTAATTTAGAATTCGTATTTTAATAATTTTAATCATAAATTTTATTTATTAAATTCTATAAATATTTATTGTATATATTATATATATTTATTTTTAATTTTTGAATAAATAAAAATATCGTTTAAATATATTATTATAAATTTATTAAAATAAAATTATAATATATT
>JAGEMR010000257.1:0-16882 GCA_021030915.1 Astrothelium macrocarpum
ATAAATAATTTTAAATAAATTGAATATTCAATTAAAAATTCCATTAGAATTATTTTTTTAAAAAATATTTTGAAAATCCAAAATATCAAAGAATATTAAAAAATTTGAATTTCAATTTATATTAATTTTTAAAAAATTTATCAATTTTTAAAAAAATTCGTCAATTGGATTTATTGAAATATTGGAAATTTTTATTAAAAATACGTAAATAATGACATATTAATTTGAAATTATAAAAATATGAATCGAAAAATTTGAAATAATAAATATAATTCATATAAAACGTAAAATATACAAAAAAAAACATTTATAGATAGATGGAATTTTAAATAAAGAGAAAATTCAAAAATTAGATATCGCAAAAACTGATAATACGAAATCTAGACGTTTGAATGCTGATAAAAATGATGGAATAGAAAATAATATTATTCGCCAAAGACGCTGTAGAAACTGCAGAAAGACTGGATATAATATCAGAATATATAAAAATGATAAAAAAGAAGATTCTGAATCAGATATAAATAATGTAGATAAAATTTTTGATAGTAGTATTGAGTAATTGATGGTTTTTTAATTGAAATGGTAGTTTTTTTGGTGTTCGTGTTCCACTCGCTTGTATGTTCCGCTCGCTTGTGGAATACGTTATATATAATTCAAATCTCAAAAAAATAATATCATATTATATTATTAAATTATTATTAATTGGAATTTTAAAATTAAATTATATTTATATTGAAATTAAAAAAAAATTGATAATTTTATATAAGAATAATATATAAAAATTTTGAATAATATCTATTTATTTATTCTGCGCAAATATCAGATTATTCTGTTTAAATATTTTCAAAAATATATCATTTTTGAAGAAAATGAAAATAATATTTATGATAATCATTTAAAATATAATTCTATTATAAATTTCAAATAGAAATATAATATTAAATTATATATAAATTATTTTTATAATTCTAATTTCAGTATTATTAAAATCATTTGAAGAATTATCAAATAATGAATTTATATAAATCATCATGATTTTCTCATATAAGAATAATTTATCAGAATTATTTATTATGAATAAAATCAATTAATTCAAAATGAAATCAATAAATAGATATTGATCATACAAAATCGTTTATATATATATTTGAATAATCAAAATCTCTTCATTAAATATTAATGAAATAAGAAATTAATTAATTAATTAAATTACTTCATTTTCAATATGTTGTGATGAAATGGCCCAAAATATCCACTATTTACTAGCAAATTTGGTGGGGTTGATGGGGGAACGCGGGTTTGGTTGTCCCACTTAATCTGTCACCATGCCTGCTATCGCGAAAGTGACATTTCTTCTCTCAACGACATGAATTGTATGACCACAGTCGTTCTGCTCGTTCCGTTAGAACTCTGAGTCATGTGATGGTGTCCCCGTGACCCAAGCTAACAAAGCAACAGCATATGCGCGTGACAAAAAGAAATGCCATCATTATGAGTGTGCAGGCAAAGCAAGTCACAGTAACAGTGGGTCACAAAAACAATATGGCCTTTATGGCTGTGCGAACAAAGTGAGGCATGACAACAATGGAGCACAAAGCGCCAACTTCATTGGTGTACCAAGTTGGCCAAAAGGTGGCATATCACTCATGTGTAGTCACTCCATGTTGAGTCACAAACATTTTGACCGGTTCACAGATCTTCAAGTATTTAACCTCAGTCTTGCTGGCATACTCAGGAACTCTACACAGAGCACAGTATTCTCATTATATCACGCAAACATTAACACAACCACATCATACAGAAACACCAGTCAAAATTCACAGCGCAACTAAGGTAAAAATGCTGAGCCCATCCGAAACAGTCATTCTTTTAAAAGCGGACCTACATGCCGATGCTCCATCTGCACTTGTCTTGAGTCTTCCACGAAGAAAGCACATGGCAGAAGAGTCACGTAAGAAAGCACAAGAGTTAGCGCAACTACTCTTCCCAGAAAAGACGGCGCAGCAGGCTATCATCGCATATGAAAAGCTTATCCCACCATTGAGAGCAAGATATATGACACATCTCAAAGAGGAAGAGTTGAAAAGAAAAGAAAGCAAAGGATTCACGCTGAGAGAAGCCGTGAAAAAGCAGGGACCTTATGACCCTAAACTTCACACATTCGAAATGCCTTCAGCATTGCCAATGCCCGTGAAGATAGCTGAGAAAGCGGATCTCAAACCTTTTTTCGACTACCTCAAATCGAATGAGCCATTTCAGACAGAAGTCGTCACTGAAGGAAGCAAAGTCGAGCACGAGCCTGGATATCAAGTCGACATGATCGAGTTCAACAAAGGAGTAGTCTATGCCGATCATCGAATGGATCTTTGCAAAATGGTGGTAGGTCCTCAACATATAGAGGATCTCATGACAAGCTTAGCACAGAATACTCATGTCCGCCATTTTCTATTGGGGAATAATATCATCGGCAAGGCCGGGGCAATCGCTATTGCTAAATATCTCCAAGCGAACCCATCTCAGATCGAGACCTGGTATTTAGCGGGTAATATGCTCGACAAAAGCGCCTTCAAAATCTTTGTCGACGCAGCCACGTCATCGAAAACGATCCAGTCGGTTTGGCTCAAACGAAATCCACTAGGTGCAGGATCAGTATCCGCCATCTGTGAGCTTGTGAGCTCTTGCACAAACTTGAAAACTCTGGATCTGGACCAGACTGAGTTATCGGACGCCGGCGCGCATGACTTATTTAAATTCCTGAATGCCGAATGCCCATCTCTCAAGACAATCTACCTCAACGGCAATGGTATTGGATTGACTGGTTGCCAGTCTATTGCAACGTATTTGGCCAATCCTGAATGCAAATTGGAAAACCTGTACATGTCCAACAATCCACTGGGTGACAATGGGGCAATAGCACTAGCTCAGGGGATCGGAGACAATCGTTCTCTTTTGCGATTAGCTCTATCATCTTGCGGAATTTCTGGCGCAGGCGGAGCAAGCATTGCCCGAAAAGTAACATCACACCGGAAAATGATAATGCTGGATCTTGGCCAGAGTTATGCCACAAAGGATTTGGGCACGCGATTCAACTACATCAGCGGTGACGATGCATTCAATGCTTTCGCTCAGCTGATCGGAAGAAACGAAGTTATACGCTATATATCACTATCGACTTCAGGGTTTACAGCTCAACAGATCACAGCACTGGGAGATCGTGTGGCTAACTCCAAGTTACATCACTTTTTGGCCAGGAGCTGCCATCAGCGAGACAATCAAAATCGCCTGGTGACTGATCAGCTGAGAGAGAACGTCAAGAAAGAGCTGGGTGTGTCTTATTCTACCTTCTTGTTGTGTGGAGGCCTTCGGCTGCTTCGAAATCCCGCCGACGTCCGTGTAATCGATAGCGTCTACCGAAATCGAGATGCGGGACTTGCTCGACTGAAGAAATTAGTACTCAAAAAGTACTGGGATGAGGATGACGACACGATGGAACTGGTGCAGAACTTTGAGAACGTGTCAGTGAGCGACGAGTCCGAAGATTTCGAGGATGAGTAGTGCAAGCTGCTAATGATTGAGTGAAGATACGAGCATGTATCATCTATTCCATAGGTTTCCTGTTGAAGAATGCCAATTACATCTTTTTGCCTCTGGATCTTCCTCCACATGTTAATTTAACTTAGTCCCTAATGATTGGTATGACATAGCTCTGTTGGTAAGCAGGTATCCGTAAGGATTGTCAACGTCTCTTTATGCTCTTATTCCTCTAATCCTTCCAGACCCTGTTAATATTCCATCTCACCTTTCGCTAGTTAGACTCATAGTGTCGCTGCCCGCTGTAACAATGTTCTCCACTTTGCCATGACTGCGCTGCGCATAGAAGACTTGGCTACCAACTATCCGTACGCTACTGGTCCAGTCACACAGTATTAACGCCGGGTCGGCCATCCCCAATGCAGTATCATCACGGTCAACAAATCCGATCGTGGGCAGTAATTTTCGACTCAGCATTCAACACAAGATCCCTAATAGTGCAAGACAACTCGCCCGGTGTGACGGCAGCTTGCCGCGGTTTGCAATTATTTACAGCGATCTGCAGTGTTGGTGTTTCGATAAGCATGTTTCAATAACTTCATCACCTCTCGTGAGCTTCACGTCTCCCCGATTAGGAAATAGATCAGCAGTTTAGAAACTATATCTGCGCGTCTCCCATAGGCTTCTTGATAAATTCCTTTAAATCGGCCCTTATAGCTATACACATATTCGATCTGCCTTGTTATTCTGTGAACTCCAGGCTCGCGACACGGTTCGCGAGATGGAGGGTGTATCCTGTAACTCCTTATATTACACCCAAGAGATCCCTGGCAAAGGCTATGGTCTTATCGCTGGAACAAACATCACCAAAGGAACATGCATTCTCTCTGAATCCCCGTTATTGGAGGTGCCTCGCGACGGGGTCTCCAAGAAGCAGCAGGGTGAATCCTTCTCCAAGCAGGTGACTGACCTTCCGCCGGAGCAGCGGCAGGCGTTCCTCTCGCTGCACAACACCTTCGAGGACGTCGACGGGCCAGAGCTCGGACGACTTCGCACTAATGCCCTGCCAGTAGGACCTGATGCCACGAAAAACGGTATCTTCTTAGACTCGTCCCGTATCAACCACTCTTGCAATCCTAATGCTCAGATTACGTGGAATGAAAATCTTCAGAAGCTTACCATTCACGCTAGTCGTAACATCTCGGAGGGAGACGAAATCACCATCTGCTACCTGAAAGGCCACGCAGACCGTAGCTCTCGCATAGATACACTGCAGACATGTTTTCGCTTGACCTGCTCCTGCAGCCGCTGTTCCTTGCCCCCTGAACAACAAAATATTAGCGATCAGAGATGCGAGGAGATTCAGAGGATTGGTGACTCAATTGGCGACACAGTTAGAGCTCATTCCGCCCCTCTGCAGACCCTTCACGATATTCATAGGCTCCTGGGCACTCTCTATGATGAAGACATCGTCGATAAATGTGTTCCGAGTGCCTACTACGATGCCTTCGTGGTTGCAGCGATATATTCAGATGAGGCACGAGCAATTGTTTTTGCCGATCGAGCGGGCTCTGCTCGGGTCATTTTAGAAGGGAACGATAGTCCAGAGGTACAAAGAATGAAGGAATTGGCTGGCAACCCGTCTCAACACGCGGCATATGGCCGCTCAATGAGCTGGAGAACAACGAGGGATGAAATCCCGAATAGTCTGGGCGGGGATGAGTTTGAAAGCTGGCTGTGGATGGAGACGGTAGAGATTTCGCAGCTCGCCGACCTGCGACGCGAGATAGACTTTCCTTCATTCCAGAATTTACCGGGGGAATTCGATTTCGGGTTGCGTTTCTACAAGTTTACTGACGATCTTTCGTATTGTCCGCGCAAACATTGGTGCTTCCTGGCCGAAGTCCTTGAGGTTGTGCCGTTTGGGCGTCTTAGGCTCATGGTCAAAGGACAAAGCGAATCATACGATTCCGATTTATTTCTACACCGACAATTATAGGTTCGATATCGGTCCTCTATATCCTAAGAAAGGCTTCACAGTTGCCATGCTCTATCCAGAGCGGCATGAGTTTCCTAACGTCACGCAGGGGATTCGTCTTGAGAATCCGCTAACAGTGAAGGTAAATTACTGAAGATGAGGCAATCAGTGTGTTGATGTTAAGAACTCGTCTTAATTAATTTCGGAACAGGTTTTCCCTTTCCAATTGGATCGATTGTTGACTCTGAGCGACAAAATACAGCAGTATGCAACGAAGAAAAATGGCGTGAGAGTATGTCACGGCTGTGGCCAAGAAGCAACCACCTTAAAAAAGTGCTCGAGGTGCGGCTTTTTCTGGTGTTGCAGTAAGGTATGGAAGTCCCATCGCTGAGTTTGGCGCTTTGCTTACGTTTGCGGCCTTGAATAGTCTTGTCAAAATGTTGGTTGGATTGAGAAAGGGCATAAAAAAGATTGCAAGCGTCTTCAAGATGAAGACTTGCGGGAAATGTTCCTCATGAACTGGGAAGTCTTTGAGGACTTTTGCTTATTCCCTCTGATTGTACCAGAAGATGAAGAATGAATTAGGCGGGTACCTCAATAGCTGTCACGACTTTGTCAAGTCAATTCTGCTGCACTGCTGTACACTTCTTGAAAGGACAAGGCACGTGACAAGCTCTGAACGAGCCATTCATGTGGACGCGAAACTCTGAGGTATTTTTCATTCATAAATCAGTGACCGGTTTTTCTTCTGCAGGCACGAGCAGGTGATGAAGACCCGTGTTTGAGCCAGCTCGTTGCCCCAGACAACGAAGTAGCAAACAGTGCTGGTTCTTGGGTCTCGCTAAATGTTCAACGGTCTGATTCTGGTCAAGCCAAGGGATCTGCTGTATAAAAGTAACAACTTTTATCCTAGATACGGATGCTCAACTTCTTTCCAATATGCCATGCTCTCTTGTCAGCGTCGAATTGCATCTCTGTGAGCAAAATTACGTCTATTTTAACTTCAGTTCAGGCTCTACACTAGGCGAACCCAGCAAAGTGCTTGGATACTTGGCAAGTGTGAGACAGTGTTCTGGCTTGATCCATGGAGCCTGCAATGTTTCGCACTCCTATGATCGATGTGCAAAGTCATTTGTGTCGAGTCGAGACGTGACAAAGAGACCTTGCGCATGCTGGCCGAGCCACGGCTCTTTTAGATCGATCACCCTACGCCTTAGGGCTCCCTGACCAGCAGCTAATCATACATAGCGCAGTCTGAATCCAATTCTCGTCTGTGACGTTAAATATCTAAGCATTCAGCCATAAGAATTAGTAAGGTTAACAGCTTGCATTTTTGTAGCTAGCGGACAGAGCAATAACGGTGCATGCAGAACATCGAATGAGAAGAGTGAAAGTTTGTGGCGATAACGTAGATGGCAAGACCAACATCCATATCTCCTTTAACCAGGTTAGAGCTTCCCGGGCTTAGCACTGGTTTGAACCGCCGTGTGCATTTGTATACCCTATGTGCTCTGAAACCTCCTGTCCTTCCATTCGGCTATGGAGAAGCTATGATAATGTTACAAAGGCTCTTCCATATACAGCTCAAAGAGCACCGCGTGCAATGATGTCGAGACATGCTTATGATCATTTGCGAAGGTATTGAACCCAGACATTGGAGACATTTGTAAGAACGACAAGGCATGATTGTAATGCATTCGGTTGACTACACATTTGAAGTCTTTACGTTACGTACAATGCGAAACACTATGATAATTCATGACCATCAGTATCAACCGATCTGTACCACTTGTATCTCCAGTCTAATCCCAGCTACCGAGCCGGCCCACAAGGTCTGATACAATACACACTATCAATCTCTTGAGAGCCCACATTTTTTATCATGCTCAGCAAACAAGCACGACACACGTATAACGACCACCGATTACCATCATCAGTCTTCCAAACCGCCATCCAACATCCCCCACATCCGTCTACAAATCTCCTGCACATCATCTCTCCCCCCCTCTCTCCCCCCATCCCCACTCCCCAGACTCCCCGGCCTCGTCCCACCATCCTCAACCTCCTCTTCTCCTCCCCCCCTCCCCCCAACCCCCTCAAAACTAACCTTCGGCTTCCTCCTCGCGTCCCCCCCAGGCCTTCCCGACCCTCTACTCCCCTGTCCACCACCACTCGCCACAGTATCCCCCCTCGCCCTCCCCTTCCCCCTCGCAACGTCCTCCCCCCGCCTCCTCACCGCACCACCCACACCAGCCTTCTGCTGCTGCGCGCGCCCGGCCGCCTCGCCCAACGGATCGCGGAAGCGGCGCACCGCGCGGTACCCGCCGCCGACCTGGTCGAACAGGCGCTGCAGGCGCGGATCGACGCGCTGCTCGTCGCCCGGCTCGCCGCCGTCGCCGTCGGGGCTGCTGCGCGCGAGCGGGTGCGTCGAGGAGAGCCCCGCGAGCGCGGCCGCGGGGCCGGTGCCGGTGCGGGGCAGGATCGCGGGGACGAGCGACGCGGGTTCGATGGTGGTTGACGCGCGTTGGAGCCAGAGCTTTTGCTGCGTGCGTGACGAGGGGAGGTTGGCGGGTGTTGGGGGCGTGGGTTTGTGCGATGAGGGTGTGGTGGAGGGGGTGTTTTGTGGCGGGGTGCTGTTGCGTGGGGTTGTGCTGCCGCGTCCTTCGCCGGTTCCGCCTATTGCTGCCGCTGCCGCTGCCGCTGCCGCTGCCGCTGCCGCTGCCGCTGCTTGCTGCTGTTGGTGCTGCCGGTGTAGGGATGCTGCTGGGGAGTCCCGCACGGGCGTGCCGGAGGTGCTGTTGTCGCCGTTGATGAAGCGCGAGACGAGCGCCGAGCCGGGGGTGCCTGCCAAGGTGGAGGATTGGCTGCCGCCGAGGAGGGGTTGTAGGAGCGGGTCGTGGCCGCGGGCAAGCGCAGAGACTTTGGACGTTTGTGGTGGAGCGTTGTGCGAGGGGTGGCGGAGGAGGAGGCGGGAGGTGATGGCGTCGGCGTCGGGGGTGCGTGAAGTGTGGTAGCCGTTGGTGTGGCCGTCGGGGTATTGAGACTCTTTGGTCCGCTGCTTGTCCGTCTGATCTGGTGGCTGGTTTTCGTACCTGGTAGGATCCAGTACTATTGAGTTATTTCGTGTGTTGTTTCGTGTGTTGTCCCTTGTGGTGGACGGTGACTGGGAGGCACTGTCTTCCGTCCAACCGTCATCTTGATCTTCGTCATTGCCAAATGCAAAGCGCACTGATGCATGTTTTGGACTTTTTGGGCTTTTCGGACTTTTTGCAAGCTGCTGCCCTCTACCAGATGATGCTGTTCTCTTCATACCGGGCCGCAGCTCCTGCTTCAGCTGTTTGGACAGTGCTTTCGATGAGCCCGGCCGATGGAGCTGTCCACTTGAATTATTCTTCTTTATTTGAGCAGAGGACTGTGTTCGTGAGATCTCGTGGGCAATGGCAAGAGCCGAAGCGTTTCGTTTGACGTGACCTGGTCTCGGACTCGAAGAAGGTGTAGCATTGCCAGAGTGAATGCGTTTGTGGTGCTTGCTGTCGTCCCTCCCTTCGGCAGGGTCAATTGGTGTCAGCTTGGCTAGCTTATTGATATTCTTGCCGAATGAAGGATTCCTAGGCCCAACACGCGAGGAAACATGTCCGACAACGTGCCGTTGGGCTTTGTGGTGGACGGAACGGGTAGGTGGAGTTTGTCCGTGAGAGGGAGACTGGGGAAGTTGGTACCCAGCTGATGACGATCGAACCATGGGAGACGGTCGCCTTGGCTGAGGCGAAGATGGCATGATTGCTTTTTTCTTATATGCAGATTGCGTTGAATCGCCTGTCGGAATTTCTGGGTCTGGTGGGCCAGCCAAAGGAGCTCGTTCAGCGGCTGGCGGCGTATCCTTGAGTAGTGGGGAGGAGTGATTGGACCGGCACCAACGCGCCTACAACAAATACCTCATTCGAAAATCAAACACAGCTTCGACATGGCATCTGCTGGAATGCCACAGTGCGAAAACAGAAGTGCTCGTTCAAAAGGATGTTCCACGTAGGAGATGGCTTTACCATGACTTCGATCGGAGGCGAATGAAAGGTCATTGGTTGGCATTGCCCAATCGTCTCCTCGTGTTGAGCCAGCGAGTATCACATCTCAACGTATCCTTCAAATGACACACTCAAGTTGGAGTCATCTGTGACGTTTCACAATCGAGCTGTCAGTCACCATGTGCCTGCATCCGCCCGAGCTTCCGACGGCTTCCTGCAGTCGCTGTACCGTCCCATCTCCGTGTCTTGAGTTTCAGTAACCCTCATCATCCCTTGCTGCTGGAACGGAAGTAAAATGAGATTAGAGCAGTAATGCTTGGTCCCATAATTTGGTCTCGATGACAAGTCTGGAACGGTGTGTGCGCAGAGGCCGTAAATGTTTTCTGTTTCTGTGCCGAATGTCCGTGTATCACTTGGAGTTCTGGCTGGTGGGAGTTTCGTCAGAGAGGTTTCGAGAAGTGATTGGATTCAAAATGAAACGATTTGGAAAGTTCATCGGAGCCAACAAAGCCAACTCCGGCGAAGGCTAGGATGCTGTTTGCTTCTCACACATTGGTCCTTGAGACGCTCATGAACGCTTGATGTTGAAGTGCTCATGCTCGTTCCTGATTTATACCATGTGATCGCGATATCAGATACCAACATGCACGGCCACATTCATCTATTGTGCTCCTAGAAAGATTCTATTGTGCTTGTCGAGTGACCACGTGCCTGCACAGCTCTATTGTCAACAGCTTACCACAGTACGGAGGAACCTGGTCAGTCTCCTGCAGCAGCTTATCTTGTGCAGATCCACATTTCTGTTAAATATCCATGCAGTACCTTCTTTCTGTTCTTCATGTTGCATTTGCCGTTTGTCTTGGCTAACTTTTATTTCTGTTTGGATCCACTAATTTCTACATTCATTTCATTTCATTTCGTTTTTTTCGCAGACCAATATTCTTCCTTTCTGTCAGATGCAGCTTGTTTCTACTGATTGGCTCCAACCCGCTACTCTAATATGTGTTTTCCCTTTGCTGAAGCTCGAGCCATGCATGCAGAGGCCGGCTGATTGGTCAGTCGTAAACCGAAGAAGGGAGTCAAACGATCGACAAACGAAGATTGCCGGCACTGTTCCGCAGAAACAGAATCTTCGTGCAATCAAAGTCAAGGTCATATTATCTGCCGACACTTTGATGCCCTTCTCGGCCTTGCTATCGGGACTAATGGCGCTGGATTCGCCTATCCACTTTCTTCTAATGAATTTCAAGACTTGCCATGTCGTGTTTCACAAAACACCAGCAAAGGCCATATTCAATCCGAGAAAGTGCCCCAGCATATTAAAGTGCAACATAGGTGTCGAAGTAACTCTCCGGAGTCCAGTTTGTCATCATCTGACACATTAAATTACAAATGGGTGGAACAAATCCAGGGACCTCAACAGCAAAAGATCACCAATGTCATTTTCCCGCCAGAGGCCTCAGAGAGGACCCGCTCGTCATCAGGTCACCGCTCGACACCGTCATACCATTCTTGTAAGCCAGATCACCAAAAATCACCAAGAATCGATACCTACGAACGAGTCCACTTCAAAGAGTCTTCACCGCGGCTGGACTCACATCGGCAATGTGGTCACTGCCGCAGAGACGCGCGATCCATCTCATCAGATGATACCCTGACGTCCACAGATGACTGCAGGAGGAGATCATGTCATCAACTGCGAGCGACACCAAGTCCTCATCACGGGGCATCAGCCCCCAATCCGCATCGCAGGCACCATTTGTGTTCATATGGTGACTCTAAGCGTCGTTCTGAGGGCCAGTGTTATCCCGAACGTGGAAGACGTGATCGTTGGGAGATGTCAGATTCATCGTCATCGGTCAGCATGCCAAAGCGTCCAAGGCGGCACCGGTATTCGTGGGTGGAGAGTGGCAGTGATGAGGGATATTAGGATGCTGTATGCATTACATTCCGATTGCGAATCTGTGAATCACACGTGTGCTTCCTCAGATTTGAATATTTCGATTCCTGACCGGTTATGCTAATAGTGTATTCTGATGAGAGAGGAGAGTTTGGGAGATTGACATCTGCTGGGCGGAGCCCCCCAAGTGTTTGACTAACATTATAGTTGCTGAGTACCCAGCTCCTCTCTGTTCACATTGGATCAACTTACTTGCGTATATACTTTGCCCATAGCTTGAGTTTAATATTCCATTAGTCACTTTCTCAAATGCGGTAATTGATTACGGAAAAACACAATCTCAATTTAGTAGAACCACGTAACGTTCTCATTCCATCATAATCGTCAGCCCCTCTATTCCCAGTGGACTGTCTATCATGCGTTCATTGTAACCAAACTCTCCCACTCACCCCTCCGTTATCAACCCCGCCGCAATCGTCTCCCCGCCCGCTCTAAGCACCACCCTCGCCCCCGCCTCCAACGGCACCCCCCTCTCCAACCTCACGCCCACCACCGCCATCTCCCCCGGCTTCACCACTCTTGGCTTTGCCTTCTTCTTACCACCATCATCCGACTTTCGCGCCTTTCCCGCGGCATTCTCCACCGCGCTCAAACTCGTAATCCGCCCTGGCACATTCATCCGTCCGTGCAACACGTCCACAAACCCAGGCATCACGTGCTCAAACGCAAGTACCTTAACTTCGAACTCTACCAACTGTCCCACAGGCTGGTTGGCAGCATCACACACGACATCACCGGCGCGGATGTTGTCTCCGTCACCCTCGACGCGCGAGAGCCGCAGCACGGGCAGCATGCCCGCGACAGCCCACTGTACGCCGCGGCCATCGACCTCGATGGCCGCAATGCTGGCTGTTTCCCCCGTCGGTTGGACTAGGATCTGCATGCCGACCTGCACCGTACCTGTATCGATGCGACCCGCCAGGGACAGAGGGTAGATGCCCTCGCCGCGGAAGACATCAGCCACCGGCATACGAAGCGGCTTAGCGAGATCACGGTGCGCATGCTGAGCCGCCGCGGCGTCAAGAGCATCCACGAGCGTGCGGGCATCGTACCACGGGGCTGTCTCAGCAGGGACGCGAGTAGCGACGTTAGCGCCGGTGAGAGCCGCGCAGGGGATGAACGAGACGGCAGACTGCGCGAAGCCGGCGCGCGAGAAAAACGCCGACATCTGCAGGCGGATTTCGTCGAAGCGGTCGTGGGACCAGGCGACGGTGTCCATTTTGTTGACGGCGACGATGACGCGCGGCACGCCGAGCGCGCGCACCAGCAGCGCGTGCTCCTTGGTCTGGCCTTTCAGTCCGGATTCGAAGCTGTCGGTGCTGGCGTCGATGACCATGAGCGCGAAGTCGGCTTGGCTGGCGCCCGCGATCATGTTGGGGATGAAGTCGCGGTGGCCCGGCGCGTCGAGGATGGTGAAGCGGGTTTTGCCCGTTTCGAAGTTGTTGGTGGCGATGTCGACGGTGACGCCGCGAGAGCGCTCGTCGGAGGTTTGGTCCATGACCCAGGCGAGGGCGAAGGAGGATTTGCCCATTGTTTCGGCTTCTTTGCGGAATTCGTCAATGTTTCTCTGGTTGACGACTTTGAGGTCGAGCAGGAGTCGCCCCATGAGGGTGCTTTTGCCGTGATCAACGTGCCCTTTACATGCCATTAGCATGAGCTGTTAACGTTCGCTGAATTGCGGATACTTCTCACCGATTACCACGAAGCTCGCTGTATCTTTCATATTCGACTTCTTAAATTCCGAAACAACATCAAGAGTCTTGCCTCGCTTCTTAGAAGAATCTTGTAAAGCCAGAGTGGACATTTCTCGTGTAACTTCTTTTGGACGGTCTTCATTTTTCTTACTCTCCTTCTCCACATTGCTCTTTTTTCCTAGATGCTGTGAGTTTTGACTCAACTGCGCCAGAATGTTGATTTCGTACCCTTTCCTTGCGCTTGCTCAACAATATCATCCGGACTTGGCCCTGAAAATGCACTGTTAGCTTCAGTGGAACTTTTCCGGTCATAGCCAAGAAATTGGAAGGAATGAAAGGAATCTGGTGGCTTTTTAAAAGGCGGCTGCTGATGTAGAGCGCACAGCCCAGTCACTGTGAGAGCGAATGGGGATGGAATGGCTCCAAGTGTATCCTTGGATGGTATCTCTGGATTTTGGATAGACTTGGACTGTTCTTTCTCTGAACCTTTGTTATTCGGCCTCGGTATCTCATTTTGGGAGCCCCTAGAAGCTGATTGACCTTTGGTAGCGCTTGGCTGAGAATGTTTCGCAAGTGATATACCTGGTTTTTGAGATATGTCGTCGATATGTGTCACGTCTTGAGAACTCGATTTATTGCCCAATCGATCAAGCAATGACACGGCACTGGATGAGGACGGAGATGACGGAGATTTGCTCTCCCGAGCCTTCTTATCTTCCTCCTTCTTTTTCCGTGTAGCGGCTAGTTGGGCCAGCTTCGAAGGCTTTGCGTTGGCCGAAGACCCACCTAGAAGGCCACCTCGAGGGAATAAAGGCTCAACAATGATCTCAGCCTGCAAATGCGAAGGAACACTAAGCCATGGCGTATCTTTAAAGAAGTCCTCAATGGAGAAAGGTTTGCGAGACTCGTCGTGCGTCTCGGGTTGAAGAGCGTATGCGTGGTTTAATTGACCTGTATATGAAGTTTAGTTATCTATCGCAAGCATTAATGGTGAGTATCCAGACCAATTCACAAGCTCGTGTTGCCATGTAGAGTCATTCCAATCACATCGGTGCTAAGGTTCGGCGAAAGGGTGTACACATGCGCTTCTGACTTACCGGTTTTCTTTACCGAAGAAACCTGCGCAGCTGAAGCGGTTTTGTCGAATCTTGTCTGCTGATTTTGACGCTTCGGCTGAGTAGACTCATATTGACCTGAGGACTTGAGCTTAATAAGTTCGACATAATTTCAGATATCATACGTTTCAACCTAATTACAGATTCCGGAACGTCAAAGTAAAGGTTCCATAGCATATCTTCGATGTCTCGATCAGACACAGGATAGGCATTGCCAAGAGCTTTTCGGACCTGAATCTTCCCCTGATCCATTCGCTCTCGGTCTTCAGGGCTTAGTTCTTTGTAACGAAATGAAGATTAGCTACGGGCGATTGGCATCAAAAGAAAGAAGAATTAAACCTTCATCTTGTGCAAAGTCATCCTCATCATATGCAATGTCCTTGATTCTACGATTTGACATTATGGCGAAACTCTGATCACAAACTTCTTTGATTCATTTACAGGATGAAGTTGACAACGCCACCAGGCATTAAAAACAGTCATATACAGTGCGAAGGTGTATGTTGAAGTCTTGATTCGCAAGTGAATCCGCGGTGAAATGGGGAATTTGATGCTTTGTTGTGAAAACAGCATTTATGCGGAAATTCTGATCGAAGCAATCACGTGATGTGGGTCGCTCTAAACTCAGAAGGCTGCTGAGATTTGTCCCGCCGCTTTTGAGATTTGTCCCACCCGTGAGATTTGTTCCGCGCTAAGGTAATAATAGAAATTTATCATTCAATTCAATCTAGTATATAACGCGTCGCGTAATATTTTGTAATATCAAAATTTTATTTTTTATATTTAATAAATTTTAAATATATCAATTATATTAGATATATTTGAATAAGATATATCGATATCAATTTTAAATTTTTATAAATATTATGATATTATATAGTTATCTATACCCCCTGGAAACTCATCTGGACCCCCCCTTCTCTGAGAATCAAAGACACCACACAATTCTATTAAAATATAATCTCAAAATGAATATATTAGAAACCGAATCATACGATATCAGAATAATTCTCCATCTGAATTTTTATCTGTTATCGACCAGTTTTCACGTGATATAATTATAATAATATACCAATTTGCCATTTTGAAAGAAAAGAATCAAACATTTCGTATAACAAATCAAAAATTTAACCGACGTCGGAGGGTTAAAAAAACCCGTCTATTAGAAGAAGGATCTCTTTCTATACAAAATGGACAGAATCTACAGATTCAGAAAGGATCTAAATAGATAATATAATAAGAAATAGATAAAAATGGTAATCATACGAGAATATCAAAAATAGATAAACGGTAATGTAATAATTATAATAAATCTGGGTATAATGCGCGCATCTGTATTGTAATTAAAAATACATCTGAGGAAGAGAATTCTGAATAATGTAAAAAAATTTATATTGTTGTGATTGAGTTATTTAAATTCTTCGTATGAGAGTGCGGAAAAGTGGCCAATCCAATTGGGTGGCCAACTCAATTGTGTTGTACGTTATCAGAATTAATATAAATTAAAATTGATATATCTGATTTGATGATAAAAATATATTTATATTAATAAATATAAAATGAAAAATAATATTTAATAGGATATTATTCAAAAAAATTCTCAAAAATAGAATAAAATTATAATATTCATAATAAAGAATTTTTTATCATAATTATTATATTATAATATTAGAAGATATATATTAAAAAATCATTATTTTTAGAAATTTTTATAAATTATAAAAATTTCATCTATTTTATGATAATAAAATAATTGAATTGATAATAAATTAAATAATTAGAATTTTTAGAATAATATAAATTTGTCATTAAATATATATCAGAAAAAAATAATTCTAAAATTGATATTTTAAATCGAAAATCGGATTGTATAATAAAAAAAATTAAAAATTAAATAATTTTTTAAATTAATCAAAATAATACGTTATTAAAAAATTATAAAAAAATTAATATAATTCTGATTATTTTTAAATAAAATTAATAATTAAAATAAAAGATCATGATTTTATTAAAAAAAATCAGAAAAATTATTAGAAAATATTATAATGGATTATTTTATAGATATTCAGAAATTATATTATTAAATATGAATTATATCAGAAAAATAAATATAATATATAAATAAAAAAAGAAACGATTATATCAATAAAATTATTATATGAATCATTTAAATAAATTATTATAAATTTTATTACAAATTTATCAAAATCAGAAAATCTAATAATAGAATTAAAATATAATATAATCATAATTATTATGAATAAATTAATGAAATATGTTATCATCAAATAATTCAAAAAAATATATAAAATAATTCATATAATCGAATTATTATTTTAAACATTAATTAGATATTTTAAAATTCTAATAAATATTATATCTGATAGAAATTAGAGATTTATATCAATTTATTAAAAAACGATTCTGAATGAATTAAAAATCAAATTAAAAATATTTATGATATATTATAAAAAAATGGACGATTAAATAAAATATATAAATTAAATATTAGAATAATATTTAAAATATTATATAAATAATCAATAAAATAATTAGATATTTTTATTATTTATAATATAATT